>JAADYG010000884.1:0-12287 GCA_023338115.1 Phytopythium boreale | reverse complement strand
GGGTGCAGGTGGCTGCTGCCGCTGCTGGTTGCGCCGGCGGTTCTGCTTCTTTGGCGGCTCCTCCACGAGTCCGAACGACTTCTTGATCCAGCGGATCATCTTGCGGCGCTTGGACTCTTCGAGGAGGCTCACATCCTTGTTGCGGCGCTGCTCGTAGCACGCAACATCCTCCAGGTTGTGCTGGCGAGGCATTCTCGACGCTTGTGATGGTGCAGAAGCCCTGGATTGCTGGAGAGAGCTAACGAGTCCGTCGGAGCTTTTCAACAATGGCGAGAGCCAATACGGATGCCGCACGGACGGGTCCAGGTAGGTCAAGGACTGGTTTGGCTTTCCTCGACGTCTGGTGGCGAACAGGCCTGCTCTCCTGTTTCGTCGGACGCTAGCTACGCTCAGACTCACTGGCAGTCTATTGTCGGCGGTGACGCCACCATCGTATCCAGGACATGTCCATGCACACCGTGGGTCCTTTTGACCGCCGCTGGCTGATTGTGACGGAGAAATAGCTGGCGGAGAATCGGGTTTGACAATCCGATACGAGAGCGGCTTTTGTCGTCCTGTTCTGTTCCCTGTCCCTCCGGGACGCATTACGCCATCCGTCTGACCGCGAGACCAAGTTTATAAAAAGCACGTCGTTCGATCGGTGTCTGTGATGCACTGCCAATGGCGTGTGCTTCGCCTTTTGCTGCACGCCCAGGCCGTGAGATCCACGTGAAAAACAATACTGTAGGCTTGGCAAGCGGTCGGGGCTTGTGCGTGGCCTCGTGCGCCCTCCGACATGCATAACCAAGCCAACGCGGTCGGCATGTCGGCGCGTGCAACGAGGCTCCGTCGGGGCATCCACCACGACAGGACCTGCTGCTCCGGCCGCGAGGGACTGAAGAGACACCATGCGGAGTACTGTATCCGGTTTCAATGGCGCCATCCCGACTGTTGTAATGGTACCGCGCGCTGCAATCAAGTGGTGTCGCCGCGATCATGTTCAACCGGGGATCCTTTGTTACGACGCGACAAGACCGGGGCGCTGGGTGTTGCTCAGAGCCATTGGTATGGCGATGGCGGCGAGGTCTGTGTTCGTGTCCTCGCGTCAACTGGCGCTGTACAGTTTTGCTTCATTACTGTAACGCGCGTGTCAATGGCGCCAGCGAGTTTTACAGCAAATCGCAAAGGAATTCCGCGTGAGTAAACCCGCAGGAAGCGGCAACTGTGCCCCACTGACGAAAGGGCGAGTGAGCGTGACAACACCACGCTCTGCACACCACCAGACGCGAGCGTCAACTCACGAGACGATGATACAAAACGGCGCTCGACAAGCGTTGAGACTTGGCGCTCATTGGTATCTCGTCAAGCGCTCAGCAGCGGTCCAACACACCCGCTGGCCGTCGTACTTGTACTGCAGCAATGCGCATTCATTGCGCACGGTGACTGATCTTGTGACTCGTTGTCGGAGCGGCTCTGGTCCATTGAGTCTCGCTTGGGGCCGGTCGGTGACTCGCAGCTGGGCGGTCGCAAGCTGGGTGCTTGTCCACACGTCGTCTCTGTGCCCGTTGTACCCCTTTTCGGCTCGCAGTTCCCCTTCTTGCGCATTGCCGAAGTCGTTCAATCGAGGCCCTGTGCTTGGCCGTCATATCGAGCGAGGCGGTCGCAGATCGACCGTCTCCAAGTTGGCCACCTCGACCAGCGTCGTGCACGATTTCAACAGGTCGAACTTGCCGATCTAAGACGCGTCGGCACTGTGCCGAGGCGCGTCGACTAGCGGTAAGCTGACGTTCCGCATCACGACGCTCTGCTGTACAGTACAATACGCTTTGCTTCTCTTCGCGTGGTGACTGGTGGGGATGGGGTGGAGATCTCCTTCCTGCTGCTGGCTGCGACTCCACTGTTTCGCGTGAGTGTTGGTGCGTTGATGCGCGTCACCACATTCACTTGTCACTGTCGCAGTGCGTCCCATGCCACTCATTTGCCATTTCACCCCACCCAAACGGAGCCAACGCCGTGCGGGTCCGACGGGGGAGAAATGGCTTCCGACCTGGTCCTCCTGACGTTCAACGACACGTATGTGCTCGAAGCGGATCACGACGGACGCGGCGGTGAGTCAAAGCCCCGGGCATTCACGCGCCACGCTTCGATCCTGATGGCTTACTACTGTGTTGAAAGGCATCGCCGAGTTCGCGACGCTGCTCGACAGTGTGCGCGCCTCCATCCCGCCCGCGGCCACGACGATCGTCACGATGAACGGCGACTTCCTGTGGCGCAGCGACCAGGAGCGCCGCGACAAAGGGTATACACTACGTCCCCTTATGCATGAGAGGGTGGCTTGAAGTTGCATCCCAAGTGACCAACGGTGGCGTCAATGCTCCCATTGAGCCAGCGCGCACATGGTCGAGCTGCTGAACGCCCTGCGCGTGGACTACGTGGTGCTGGGCAACCACGAGTTCGACTTCGGCGAGGTCTTGCTCCGGGACCTGCTCTCCACAGCGACGTTCACCGTGTTCGGCTCGAACGTGCGCTCGAGTGCGACTGGCGAGCTGTTTCCTAGCGTGACGGACGTCGAGACAAGAGAGCTGCCCAACGGCGCGGTGCTCGGCGTGTTCGGCGTCACCACGTCCAACTCGGCGCTGGACTCAAACGCAAGCGGCGCCGTCACCTTTGAGAGCGAGGTGCAGCACGCGCAACGGTGCGTCGCGCTCTTGAAAGCGCGCGGCGCGGATGTGATTGTGGCGCTCACGCACGTCAGCGCGCGGATGGATCGCCTGATCGCTCGCAGCGTGGCGGGCATCGACCTGATTCTCGGCGGCCACGACCACGAGCCCATGACGATGGTCGAGCGCGCGACGCTCATCCACAAGTCGGGCCAGGACGTGCTCTGGCTCGGCCGCATCAACCTCCGCGCCGACTTGTCGCCCAACCAGCAGCAGCGCGTTGTGGGCAATTCGCACCGCAACTCTCGCGCGCAGGTGTCGGCCGACTGGAAAATGTACATGAACCGAGGGTACGAGCCGGATCCAGTCTGCCGGGACATCCGTCGCCGCTACGTGGAGCGCGTGGCTGCTAGTGTGGTGATTGAGAGCAGCAAGGCGGGACACGAACCGCCGCTCGCGACGCTGGTCTCGGTGCTGGACGGCTCGAAAGCGACGCTGCGCGGCGCCGAGAGCAACCTGGGTAACCTCGTCGCGGACGCGATGCTCGCTGTTTATGACGCCGACGTCGCCATCTTGAACGCCGGGGCCATCAGGTGCGAACGTCTGTACGTGCCACCGATTCAGCTCACCCGCGCGTGGGTCAATGGCGTCGTGTCGGACCGAAACCACGTTGCGGTCATCAAGATACAGGTGCAGGACCTCGAGAGCGCACTGCTCGCAATGTTGGCGCGGTACCCGTCGCCAAACCCCAGCCATCCGCAGGTGGCTGGCGCGTTTCTCGTCCTGTACGACAAATGCAACCGCATCACCGCTGTCGACTTCTTCCGCGACCGCGAGTGCACTCACAAGATCGCGGCGCACGAGACGCTGCTGGTCGTGACAACGGACTTTATGCGCGACAAGTCGGAAGGCCGAGCGTTCTTCGCGGAAGGCAGCGGCGGCACCACCGAGCATGTCTTCGAGACGCAAGAGTACATCCAAGACGTCGTGGCTGCGTTCCTCAAGAAGCGTGGCACCGTTGACTACGCGCTTCACGAACAGCGTCAGCGCATCGAGTGGATTGAATAGCCACTGGTTATGGTCATTGACAGGCAAGGCGTTATCTCCAAAGCAGACGAAGGATCGAGTATTTTTCGGTCAATGACAGCCAACAATTTACTGGCCTGGTACAGCTCCGGCGCCGAGGTTGAACATGATGACATTACTGGTTCTCCATCACCGCCGCGTCGATCGCGCTGGTGGGTGAGCTGTGGTCGCTCTCCGCCGGTTGGAAACGCGAAGACGAGCAGGCTACGCCGAGTTTCGTAGCCGCGGCGCACACGTTCGCGAGTCCCCAGCCGTAAATGTTGTTGGGAAACTGCTTGTACGTCGTGTTGCCGCACTCGCTGGGCACCAGGAACGGCTTGCTGAGACCACGGGTGGTCGAGCTCTGCAACGCCCCAATCAGCTTTGGCGAAGGAGGCTGGCGGCGCCAGATCTCAGGCGACAATTCATCGTGGGGGATGCTCAGCAGCAAGGCAATCGCACCAGCAATGTGTGGCGTCGCCATCGACGTGCCCGTCATGCGGGTGTACGACGAGTCCTTGGTGCTCAGAGCGGATCGAATGGCCACACCCGGCGCCACGAAGTCAGGCTTGATGATCGTATTCGTGCTGTCTGGGTCAGTGCTGGGTCCCTTGCCACTCGCCCCCCACAGAGAATGTTCGCCCATCAATGCACCGACAGCGATGGTCTCGACCCGACTCGCAGGGTAGTACACGCTCCCGCACAGGAATCCGTTCGTATTGCCGCTGGCGAACACGGGGTAGATGCCAGCGGCCTGCCAAACGTGGACGACCTTGTCCATCCACTTCCATTTGGCCAAGTCGGCGTCCGATCGATCAATGCCGAACGAATTGACAAGCACATCGGCGCCCTTGGTGCAGTTCTCGCCCGATCCATCGGTCCTGGTCGGGCAAATGACCCACTGAGCGGCAAGCAGGAAGTCACTCTTGTTCGCCGCACCATTCACGTCGAAGGCCCTTGCCGCAATCCACGTCGCCTCGGGCGCGACGCCAATGCCGTTCCCTCCAACGGCAGTGCCGACAGTGTGCGTGCCGTGGCCGACCTCGTCTGCAGTATCGGGCGTCTCGCGAGACACGTCCGTGCCCGGGATGAACCAGAAGGCGTAGTCGAAGCTGACCGAGCCGTTCGGCAGCGTGCCTGGCAGAGTTAAAAGCCAAGCACGGGGTTAGTCGTCGAGTTGGTCGGCCGGAAGAGCGACAATCCTACCTCGGAAGCTGTTCTTCAGCGCCTCGTGCGTGTATCGCACGCCCGAGTCGATACTCCCGACCACAACGCCCTTCCCTTGGACATCTTTCTTCCATAGTTCGGGCGCGTGCAGCAGTTTAATGTTCTCCTGGGCGCCAGACGCTCCGTGCTCTTGTTCGTCCTCCTGCCGTGTTGTTTCCGCTTCAGCGCTGATCAGTCGGACGAACGCGCCGTCGCTTTCCACGTCCAGCACGCCAGGGAACCACCGCAGTTCCTTCTCAAAGAAGCGGCGCTGGTGGCGTAGCCGGGTGTCATTGCCCCCGTGAGCGCGCTCGTCGATGCGGACGATGAGCGTGTTCTGGATCCAGAGCGGCAGGATCTGGACCGTCCCCGCACTGTCCGCGACGTTCGACTCGATAAAACGCATCGCCTTCTCTTGTGCGTCCTCCACAAGCCTCGACAGTACCGATCGCACGACTTCTCGACGCGTTACGCGCTCTTGAAGCGCGATATCCCCCGTTCCACCGCGCTCCCGGCCAAACGAATCGAGTTCCGCGTGGATCTTTGGGTCTGACGCGTCGATCGACGGGTGGAGGTGCACCAACAGCACGTGGACGTCTTCGCGAACATCATTAAAGGCCCTCGAGCCGCCCAGAAGCGCGGAGAAAGTCGTCAGTAGCAGCGCCGCGAGCGCGAACGAACCCCATCGCCTTGACATTTTCTTCGGTTGAAGTGGCCGTGTTTACTACGTCAATGTGGTACACACCAAAATAGTAATTACCGTATAAATTTTAATAGTGGTCCGTTCAAAAATCTCTGAGACTGGATGAAATCGGGCATTCTAAATCATCCCTTATCAATTCGCTACCATATATAAATTTAGTCGGTGATCTGTTTTACTGTTTGGAGGACCATCTAGCCACCAAGATGTGTTTTCATTAAGTTTATAAGGTAATCTGGTAAAATTCAGATAGTGTCCCTTCAACACTTGCATCCACTTGTCACACCGCTACAAACCGCAACACATTTGCCCCAGCGATGCGCGTCATTTATCCATAAATGACGGGACCTCTCATAAATTGCAGCGCTCCGGAAGGGTTACGCTCCACGACCATGGCTTCTCTTTTTTGATATCGGTATACACCAAACCTTCCGCCGTCTGATACTGGAAGCAAGGTATTCGGGCGCCCTCCCTCACGCTCGCCCATCTTTGCTGCGCGCTTCCCGGTCGCGAAAACCCCTTGGTCGGGATTCCCCAGTGGCCGCCCTCGCCCTCGGCACCAAGCTCTTTTCTGTCCACAGCCACCTCTCCGTCCACGCTGTGTGTACAACAGGATCGCGTCTCCCTGGGAGACCCTCCCAGCCCTCCAAGCCAGCGCGCGCGATCTTCGCTTAGGGTCTCGCGTAGGGTTTACGGTCGGGCGAACCCCACGGGGCGCCCTATCGAACGCTCTCTACGAGCCGCGACAGACTCAAGAAGCGTTGGTAATAGCCCCAGGCAGGCTCTCCGGGCCCGAGAGCCACGCGCCGTGCCGACCAACAAGCCCCTGACCGGCATAATACTGTAGTTCCAGGCCTGTGGACGCGCGGATGGTGTGGATCGAGCCGCTGGAGCGCCAGCGGTGCGCGAGCTGGCGCCTGCTGCCGCTCATGTGTCTGGAGGGCGCGCTCGCGCTCGTGATCCTGTGGCGCAGCCTGCACCAGCTCTTCTGGAAGTCCCACCCGCGCCGCATCTTCTTCCACCTGGTAACACGCGTCGCAACTTCCGCATCCTCCGTCCAGCTTCGTAATCGCTCCTCCTCACCCTTCACTGTGTGTATGTGTGCGAGTGCAGGTGCTGCTGGCGTCGTGCGGCCTCCGCTGGTTCTTCTGGTTCGCGCTGTGCCACCCGAGCCTGCTGGCGACCGGCCTGGCCTTCCTCTGGTGGTCCAACTCGCTCCTCCTGCTCTGCACGGCGTCCATCGTGTTCCAGTGGGCGTCCGCCGTCGCGGCCGGCCGCGTGACGCCTCAAGAGATGCAGCAAACCAAGCGGCTGTCCGTGCTGCACCCGCTCGTGTTCCTGCACACGGTTCACCTGGCCTGTTCCATCGGCGGCGGCGTCGACGTGCTTTCGCGCGGTCTGAACTCGACCGAGTCGCTGACCGACTACTTTTCGAGCGTGGAGGTGTTCCTGGTCATTTTCCGTGTCGTGAACCTCGTCACGGTCGCTGTCGACGCCGCCAGCGCCGCGTACGTGGCGTTCCAGCTGCGCGCGCGGCTGCTGTCGGCCGCCATGTCGGACGACATGAAGAACAAGTCGGTGCTGCAGATGACGCTGCTGATCGCGTGCATCAGCGCCGCGCTGCTGCTGCAGCTGGTGATGGACGTGGTGGTGCTCGCGGCGCAGGGCCGGCTGCTGCGCGCGTTCGGCGACTCGCTCGCCTTCTCCAACTTCTGCGTGCTCGAGTACTTCGTGCCCGCCGTGCTGCTGAGCCTGGCGTTCCTGTACATCATGCGGCGCGTGGAGCAGCGCGACCCGACGCGACTCGTCGTTCTGCCAGCGCAGCCGCTCGTCGAGTTCGTCGAGTGCGCGTCGCCCAACTGCGTCTGGTGCGCGCACCACCGGCGGTTCCACGACAACAACCAGGCAAAGTGGGACTTCACGCTCTTCACCGGCGCCTTGTCGCCGCAGACGGTCGACTCGAGCTACCGCTCGGCCGCGCACTCGTCCACGCACGCCAACTTCTCGCTCGACTCGTGGACGTCGTCCAACGACTCGGCCGCCGCGCACGATATGCGCCTGAGCGCGCACATCGAGCGCGACCGCCACTTCCGGCTGCAGCAAGCGCCGGCGGGCCACCACAACTCATACCACGCGTACCCGCAGCCGCCCACCAGCCGGCGCGGACGCATCCCAGCGCGCGTCGGCCCGTAACTTCCCAACGTGCTACTGAAGTACTACATGACAGCTACTTCCAGCGCCGTCGTCACCCGGACAAGCGTTCCCCAGCCGCCTGTACACTGCCCTCCCTTCCTGCCAAGTACCAAACGCGAGGCGGCCATCCATCGCTTTCGCCTGCTCATGTATGTGCTCTTCCATGCTTCATTTTTGATATCTGCTCTTCTATTTATCAATGCAATCAACCCTTCAGCTCTAACCTCTTCTCTTCCTCCTTACTTGAGCTGCTGACGCCTGCTTACTTGCTCTCGTCTTGTGCTTTGCTACCTTTGTCGTCAGCGTTGAACGCGGGAAGCCTTCAGATCGCCTTCATCTCCTCGAGCGGCGGCTGGCCGAACATCTTGCGACCCGCTCCAAGGCTCGCGGTGATGGCCGCCGACGCGTACACACGCATGCGCGCCTCGTACTCAGCGACGGCGACCGTGCCGACTCCCTTGCTAAGCAGACACTCAAGAAGCACGTGCGCGTCCTGCAGCGCCGTGTTGGCGCCAATGCCCGCAGGCGTCATGGCGTGGATGGCGTCGCCAAGCAGCGTGACGCACGTCGGTGTCCACGCCTCAAACGTCGGGTGGAAGGTCGAGACCTTGATGAAGGCGCCGGCGCCCAGCACTTGCCGCTCAAAGGCCTCGCACAGCGCCGGACTCCAGTGCTCCGTCACGCGAAGACTCAGCTGCTTGAGCTGCTCAGGGGTCAACCCGTCCACGTTCGACCCAAACACGCAGGAGCGAGCGATGAGAACCCAGTAGAGGTAGTCGTCGACCTCTGGAAGGCAAACGTCAGCCGGTCGCGGCGGGCGCGTGAATCGCATGGGCTCGGAGAAGAGCGATGTCAGAGGGCCCGGGTACGTCACCAGCGCGGTCTTGGCCAGCGCGTCCTTGGGGAACACGGCCTCGAACTCGGGCGTGAGCAGCGTCTTGCCGAAGATTGCGCGTCCGTCCGTGTCCAGCAGCCGAAGCTGCCCCGGGAGGTACTGCTTGCGCACGCGCGAGTTGGTGCCGTCCACGCCGACGAGCAGCGTGCCCTGGACGGTCTCGCCGTTGTCGAACTCGACCTGCACGCCCTGGCCGTCCGGCAAAAGCGTGTACGCCTTGAAGCTCATGCCGTAGCGCAGCTCGTCTGGAGTTAGGCGAGAGCTCAGAATTGCGCGCAGCGTTGCTCTGTCCGTCGCGAACGCGCGCGGGACTGCGGTCGAGTGATGGTGACCGCTGGCTCGCGGTGCCGCAGAAGGCGCATTGCGGGTCACACGCTCGCCGGTGGCAGCGTCGTGGAAGACAAAGCCCGGCTCGAACGCCGCGTTCGACTGGAGGAAGACGTCCAGCAGCTCTTGCGAGAGGGCCGCTTCGAGTGCATCGTACCCGTCGCCATTGATGCGCAGACGATAGCCCTGCGGGCGGTAGTCACGCGACGGATCCCGCTCGAACACCGTGAAGGGGATGCCGTTCTTCTTGAGTCCCTGGGCGAGGCAGAGTCCGCCGATGCCGCCGCCGATAATCAGGACGTGCTGGTTTGTGCTGCCGCTTGTCGCCATGGTGAATCCTGGAGATCGGTCTTGGGTTGCTGGTGGGTTGCTTTGAGCTCGGGTTGTTGGACTTGGTTGCAGGAGTGCAAGTTGCAGAATGAGCCTGCTAGTAACCGGCAACCGGCAATGCGTAGGTCTCTGTACCAACCCAAGCGTCCAAGCGCTGACCGCCTTGAGCACCGACGAGTTGTCACGTCTATCTACCGTCATTCTGACTACCTTAATCAGGTTCGATGCCTCACTTACGTGGCCTATCCACACGGAGGCGGGGCCATAACTAAGCCATGAGGAGCTGGGGGCGAGAGGACCAACACCGCACCTTACCCAGTTGATGTTGACGCGCAAGTCCCGACTGACGAAAGTGCTGATGACGCTGGTATCATCCAGGAGTGCTGGTCCAAGAATGCGTGCGGATCCGCCTGTTACAGATGCTGCGATTGTCCCCATACATGCTTTTCATTGGCGCAAATGTTCTTCTATGCGCATGATCATTGGTTGAAAATATAATCATAACAATGTACTATACAAAAGATAACAATACATAGTAGATCTACTCGATTGGATCATTCTCAGCCGCAGATCGCGACGGAACACAGTCATCCAGAGGACGCACCGCCATGGCCGAGTGGACGTACATGGACTCGCTGCGGCCGCCCGCATACGTCTGTCTACGCCGCCGGTGCGCGGCCGACGGCTCCTTCCCGCCCATGCTCATCGACGGCCGGTAAGCTGCTCCCTCCTCTATGGATCTAGCTATCTCTGGCTCAGGGACTGCGTCACACTTGCGCTCGTAGGGCGGACAAGGACGAGTGGGCGCACGTACCGTGGACCGAGCAGTTTGTGGACATTGAGGGCGAGCGGCGGCGGCCCAAGACGTACCCACGCACGCGCGTCAAAATGATGTACGACGACGAGCGCTTCTACGCGGCCGCCGAGCTCGAGGAGCCGCGGATCTGGGGCACGCTGCTCAAGAAGAACAGCACCATGTACAACGAGAACGACTTTGAGGTGTTCCTCGACCCGGACGGCAGCCGCCACAACTACTAGTGCGTTCTCACGATGAAGTTGAGTGCTGGGATGGGGCCTAACACCCCTCTGTTGTACGGTACGCAGTGAGATGGAGGTCAACTGTCTTAACACGGTCTGGGAGCTGCTGCTGCACCGGCCGTACAAGGACGGCCACAGCATCGAGAACCCGTACAACCTCGAGTCGCTGCACACAGCCGTGTTCATCGACGGCGTGACCAACTCGCCCGAGACCGAGTGCCGCCAGTGGAGCGTCGAGATGAGCGTCGCGCTCGAGGAGCTCGTGCAGTTCGACCGCAAGCGCGCGCGGCCGGCGCAGCCGGGTGACGTCTGGCGCGTCAACTTCTCGCGCGTGCAGTACCAGCTGCAGGTCGTGCTGAACGTGGACACCCAGCAGCTGCACTACGAGAAGGTGCCCGACACCAAGGAGGACAACATTGTCTGGGCGCCGACGGGCGTGATCGACATCCACCGCCCCGAGAAGTGGGGCGTCGTGTTCTTCAGCAGCCAGGATGACCGCGCTCTCGGTGAGGAGGAGCTCGCCACGGCCAAGATCGCGTTCCTGGACGAGCAGCTCGCCATAGAGCGCGTATTGGACGCCATCTACTACGCCCAGCGCGTCTTTCATGGCACCCACGACGCGTACGCCGGTAGTATGGGCCTGCTCTACCCCAAGAGCAAGACGCCGCCTCACCGCGACCTGTTCGTGGCGTTTGGAATGCAGCCGCCGAAGATCAGCTGCCAGAGCGAGTTCGACAGAACGGCCTCGCTCCGGAGCGGCAACCCGAACGAGCCGCGTCCAAAGCGGCAGTACGTCGCGCAGCTGGACTCGGACGACGAGGATGGCGACGGACTGAGCGCGGCGGACCGATTGCTAAGCCCGCGATCGAAGCAGATCAAGCAGCGAGAGGCGCAGGGACTCTTCACCAACTACGTGGTGACGCTCAAGGGCGCGACGCAGGAGTGGAACATTGCGCACGACGGCCGCCTCTGGATGACCCCGTGCCAGCCGACCTTGCTCGACAACAACGCCTCCGACGCGCTCGACTGGGGCCAGTGAGGTGTCGCCAAGCGAGGTTTCAGTCATGGGATGAAACGCGAATGTTCTTAATTCTATAAATTGCTCGGTTCGAGAACATGTTGAAGTTGTCGCGAGCTGGGATTGCTCACGCTGTCCGTCCTTGCGTACTATTTCGAGCCGCCATCATCGAAAGTATCCTGGACCTGATCAGGTTGCCAGGGATGCAGTACGGACCACGAGAATAGCAAGCAGCGCTCGATCTGTGCAACTCGTGCCCTGTAGTTTTCGACTTGCCTCATAGACGAGAGTCGAAAGACGACATCAGTCACAGCGCGGGGCAAAACCATGGCCACCGAGAGCAAGAAGCTGGGTGAAGGCGGCCAGACCGCACGCATCGTCGTCTTGTCCATCAATGACGTCTACGACATGCACCCTGACGAGCATGGCCGAGGAGGTACGAGCAAGCACAGCTGTTCACTGCACGGGCTGACATGGATACCTACTGACGCTTTGCTTGCTTTGATCGCTTGAGTACAGGCATTGCGGAGTTCGCGACCTTGTTGCAGCGGGAGCGCGCGGCGGTGCCAGCCGACTCGACGCTGCTGGTGACGCTCAATGGCGACTTCCTCTCGGGGTTCGAGCTTGCCCAGCGCTGCAAAGGGTGCGCAAAATGAAGCACCGCATCTCCAGAAGAGGTGACCGAACTCGTGGAGCTAAGTCTCGTGCTTTTGTGCTCCTCCAGGGCGCACATGGTCGAGCTGATGAACCACCTCGGCATCGAGTACGTCGTGCTCGGCAACCACGAGTTCGACTTTGGCTGTGAGGTGCTGCGCGAGCGCATGAAGGCGTCCAAGTTCAAGTACTTTGGCTCCAACGTGCTCGAGAACCCGTCGG
>JAADYG010000883.1:0-12358 GCA_023338115.1 Phytopythium boreale | reverse complement strand
TACAAATCTCAAAGGAGATTCTTTCAGACTAGGAAAGACTCGGTTAGTAATACCAATTAGAAAGAATTGATCACGGAGGACGGCGATGTTCATTGCCAATGAGTATATTAGCTTAGTCCAAGTGCGATTTTACATAAAAAATGAAACTCATCTAGCACTCACTGAAGATAATCTTCAAGGGCATTGCCAGCATCAAGCCACTTGGCGATGCGATCAGGATGATACATTGCTTCGTATATCTCACGATTGAGAGCCTTGCGCTCTTCGCGGATTGTATCGTAATCGTATGATACAATACTTGGCGTTATGAATCGGTTGATCATATCAAGAAGTGATCCTCTCGCAGTCTCAAATGATTTTTTTTCAATTACAAAATTCTTGATCGCACGATCGCAGATATCGCGATAATGGCAATTAGGAATAGAGTCAAAGATTGTCGACCGATAGTAGTTCAACTCGATCACTCTTGGGTCGGCGACGTCGACTTTTGGAGTTTGATCAACTCCTGCATAATAGAAGTCGTTGTATTGGATTGTACGGCCACGCTGCCAAAACGTTTCGTCGATATAATCAAAGTTACCGTTGTCATAAAGCGCGTCTAATTCAAACTCCCATTCGGATAGCGGCTTGATAGTTTCCAGAAGTGCAATTTGTCCATCAGACAGGTTCCACTCATTGTTCATGTCTGACATGTTGTTGTTCTTTTTGGCTGGCAATGAGTATATTAGTTATGCTGAAGTGCAATTTTACGCCTAGCCTGAGATTGTCAAATGGCATAAAAAAAGAGATTCGGAAACGCCGGGACAATGCGTAGAGTGTGATGTCCAAGTTCAAGAATCGGCAGGGGAAGACCAAGCGATGGCAGTATCGAGAGTACGTGAGAGCCAAGCGTACATTCACGAGCTGTGTCGCCAAAATCAAGAACTGTGTGAAAGAACTTCACTACCAGACGAGCTCGTACCTGATCAAGCACTACGACGTGATCCTGCTTCCGATCTTTCAGACCAAGAGTGAAGTCATGGGCAAGTCTGTTGTGGTCTGCTCCGATGTGTACACAAGCCGGACGTGCGCTCGTTGCGAACGTCTCCATATCAAACTCGGAAACAATGACGTGTTCACGTGTCCTCACTGCTCGTACACGGCTGGACGAGACGAGCACGCGGCATTCAACATCCTGCGCTACGTGTGCGCGGGATCTCTGCAAACCTATGCATGAAAACATGGGTTTGTTCCGGGCTACAGCGGGCGTTTTCATACGCGAGCGACGCCATTTGCACCGAGTGTCGTCGTGAAAGCCTACTTTTGCTTACGTTTACGTAGGTTTTCTGTAGCGGCAACTCTCTATCGGTTTGCAATTGCAGCCGCAACCGCAGCCGCAGCCGCAGCCGCCAACGCCACGGAGCCAATCGCCGTCACCATCCAAGGTTCCCACTCAGGAACCATATCAGAAATCGCCGGTTCCCCCAGTAGCACAACCCTCGGCAGTTGCAGAATGATCTCCTGAATTCTTCGACCAATTACTTGGCGCAGGGAATCCACTTGGTGGCCGATGGCAATATCACCAATGATGTCCGGTGTCTTGATGACAATCCTGGGAGCTTTCTCGACAAAGTCGAGAAACGGCTGCGGCAACGCCATAACCGCATTTTGCCGTTCCTCGAGTTCTTCAGACATTGGCAGCAGGTGTACGCTCTCCGTTGTGTGTCGTCCAGAGTTGATCAGCTGAAATGTCGTGCGATATACTCCGGGATTCGTGCGCATAGCTCGATAATGCGCTCTGCCGATTCTGTTGACGATCACCGAAAACTTGATGTCTTCCAAGTTGATGGCTGACAGGACACGATCGATTGTCACCACGTCTTCTAGTGAAACTCTTCCTCCCTCGAGACGGACCATGAAAAAGAGACGATAGCTCCCCGTCCTCGTCAACCCGGCCCTGATCGCTTCAATAGCTTCTTGCTCTCGCGACAAATCGGCAAGACCAGGAGTATCCATGTACACGGTGCCATCGTCCGTCTCATACGTCTGGAGCACCCTTCCCATGCCGGCTCCATTGGTCAATCCGGATTCAAATACCGCGTTGCCTATAAGGCAGTTGAGAAGAGTGCTCTTGCCAGTCCCCGGGTTGCCCAGAATCATGATGATCTCCTCCATCTTGCTTGTGTAACGAGGCCGATGATGATGGCGTCCGCGGAGAGAAGGAAACCGGGTGTGTGCACTTGGAAGGCTGCAAATTGGGGAATGGTTTGGTTGGTCCTTCCTTGTGGAGGCTCGCAAAATATTGCTCAACCCATCGGCGCGCCTGTCAAAGATCTCGAGGCGATTGAATTTGTGTTTTGATTGGCTGGTTTGAATCATGCCCAACTTCAACTATCGTTTGAGTGGCTCGTTTGAATTATGGAATGATATCGGCTCGTTTGCTAATTCTTTTTGGGTTGATTTCTGTAGCCAAGGAGCAAGATGTCGCGTAACATCTATCTCAAGAACGAACACCTACTTATTTGAGCTCTCCGAGATCGTTAGGCATGTGAGCTTTGCTTGCACGCATCGACCCGAAACAAAAAACAGCATGTCGCATGAGTGCTCATGATATCTCATGGCAGCTTGCGGATTTGCTGAGGCGGCTCAGTCGAATGATCCTATGTACCAAGGTTACAAAAGCTGGCGTATTATTCTGGGAATTCGCTGTAGTGAACATTTCGCCTCATCTGATTCCTCCCAGTCGTTAATCTTCCTATTTTGCCCGGTACCTAGGTTACAAAAGCTGGCGTATTAATCTGAGAATTCGCTTGCGTATCAAATCCTATATAATTCAAACCAGCCAATCAAATCATAGTTGAAGTCGATTATGATTCAAACCAGCCAATCAAATCATACTTGAAGTCGATCAAGAATGCCTGATCGCTGGAGTTAGAAGAGGACATGGCGGCTGGAAGTTGCGGTGTCTACTGAATTAGTAATCGAAGAGTATTTTTGATATAAAACTCAAACGTAGGTTTACAATGGCGGCAATTAGTATATTGGATGTCTATGGCTTCAATTTTGAATAAAAAAGAAATGCCTACGTCTCAAGGTAAAACAAAGTTCATTGAAGATAATCTTCAATGTCATTGCCCGCATCAAGCCACTTGGCGATGCGATCTGGATGGTGCATTGTTTCAACTATCTCACGATTAAGATCTTGATTAGATTTTAACAATTGAATTGCAGCTGGGGTTTGAGAAAGAATACGCCAAATAATTTTATCAGGATTAGCTTTCAAAAGGTCAATCGCAGCTGGATTATACGAAAGATATCTCCAAATGATCTTGTCTTGATTAATTTTGATTATATCAATGGCTGCAGAATTAAATGCAAGATACCCTCAATAAATCTTGTCAGGATTAGCCTTTAGCAATTCGATTGCAGCTGGATTTTGCGAAATTCTATCCCAAATAACTTTATCAAGATTTGCTTGAAGAAACGAAATATATTTGGTTGAGGGTTTATTGTAGTGAAATTGACCATATAGTTCCGAATTCATTGTTGCTTTTGAGTATGATTTGCTGTCAATGAGTATATTAGGTATCTGGGGATCCAATTTTGCATAAAAAATACCCATAGCTCTAATCAGCATGCGCATGATTGCGATCATATAAAGCACGATGCGCTGGATCCTCAGGAATCTTATCTTCAATCGTGAGAACAATATGAGGAGACTCAATCTGTTGAAAGCGGAGCTCCTGTTCTTGGAACCGCTGATTGTGATCTTGGAACCGCTGATTGTGATCTTGGAACTGTCGGTCATGTTCTTCAAGTTTTTTTTGCAACATGCGGACTGTATCGCATTGTTCAATCCAGTTTAGAGCGGTTAGTGCCCATTTTGATATAAACTGGATAGTGTCTTTGTATGGTAAGAGAGATGTCATTATGGAATTATATAAAGTACAACTTAATTCAAAGTGGCAAGAATTCATTTTATTCCACATATCATCTGTAGCAGCACGTATAGCAAATAGTTCAATCGCTCTTACAATTGAACCAACAGCAATTAGTCGCCCATATGTTAAGGATGGAAAGAAACGCCGCATTAATGGGATAAGACACACCCAATCGATTGCATGTTTCACAAGCGAAAGCATTTTGGTCAATCTGTATATTAGCTTAGTAGAAGTGCAATTTTGCATAAAAAATGAAATGGAGCAACCCATCATCTATGCTGAGATTCAACTTAGTGCGACTTTGCGCATTTCTTGAAAGATCCGCGCGTTAAGACGACGCTGAAGAATCCAGCTAGGATCATCTTCATGTAAGTATCCATTCTTGGGAGGATAGAATGAGAAGATATAAGATTGGACCTTCTTGCGTTTAGGCTCGCCATTTGGGTATGCTCCATTTGATTTGCCAAAGAGAGATTCTCTGAGAAATTTCAATGTACTACCATTAGGTTTCATTGATCCATCGTCATTACGTAAGATGTCTGCCATAGTAAGATACTCTTGTTGGAATGCATATGGATCGATAGCAACCGCGGTGTTGTATCTGTAAACTGGAACATTACATTCGGGATTATCCATACTAAAATTATTTCTCTCACCACATTCGCAAATGGAACATGCTGGACTTTTCTCCCCCAGATTTTCCTTTGACCGAAGGAACACCATAAACGTATTGAGACATAATGCAATTTGCGGAGTCTTAGTATCGCCGTGATACGAAAGAGCATACCCGCATTTCATCTTGTCGGTAAGATCAAGTTGATATTTAGTCAAATGAGTTTGGTTACCGATGCCGCGTGGGTCTAACACTTGAAGTATATTAACTAAATCATCTGAAATCGAAATTGGCCCATCCGATCTAATATCAAGCATTGATGCATTAATATCTCCAGATATTAATCTATTATGAATCAAATCTCGAATAGATCTGATTGCATCATCCAATGTGATAGTGATCGCGACTTTGTTGTCGGAGACAGTATAATACTTATCAATGTTTGCTTTATCAAGCCAAATATATCCATTGTATTCTCCACATCGTGCGGCGGCAGTATGAATCTGCTTAGCGACAAACTCAGAATGCTGCGATGCGAATTGACTAACGCAAGAAATCTCTCCAACTATTTTCATAGTTGTCTTGTCGACTTGGTAGATTATTTTTTCTGGCTTGACATTTCCACCTTTGATAGCATTCTCTGCTTGAACTTGCGCGGCATACTCAATAATGGTCATACCCTTATTCTTTCGGGTAGATCATTTTTTGTCAGAAGCATCCACCCAAATCAAATTAGTAGATATGATCTCTCCAGAAGGATCAATCTTATTGATTGACTTGTTTTCGGGATGAAGCTTTTCTACAAAGTAGTAAGCAATCAGAAATCGTTTGATTACTGTGGATTGCTCTTGGTTATAGAAACCTGATATAGTTTCCATTGGTACAACCGACTTATCCGGAAGTTGCTGTTGTGCATTGGACCAATTAACAAATGCTTTAGTATTATTACCAACAACTTGGTAGCCTCGGGCGCCTACATGCTTGTAAATGACGCCCGAAGGAGATACATAACGGTCCGGATCGTACATTAGAGGCCCGATGCATTGCATGCATCCAGCTGGAACTTGCTTTACAAACTCTGGCATATTGTGGCTTCTACTTGAAGGTATGATATATAATAGTAATTATGTTCAATTTTAACATGGGGCCCTTACTAATTAGAAGAAAGTTAAGCGGCATCAACATAAAAAAGAGTGTATGCGATTTAGGCCAAATCTGGTAGGGTTGCGATATCTATAGTTTCGATACCATTATGCATACGAGTCCCACTGCGAATCCATTTGTATCCACCGTAGTGTTTATCTACATCAAGATACTTTGCAATTGTTCTTCTATTGATTCCTTTAGTAGAATCAACTTGGGTAATCTTATAGCTGAACTTAGTCGCGCTAAGTCCGGAGTAAGCAATTCCGTTCTTTTCGTCAATAGCAATAATAAAGTTCAGCGCGGATGCCATGCAACGATTGCGTATCGCAATATAGTTGATCTCTAATTTCTCAATGATGTACTTTTCAGGGTCAGTGAGTGGTTTCATCATATTAAGCTTACCTTCGTATGGACTTAAGATCGAATAAACGCGTCCGTGATGCGATGTCAGCCAGTTGCCATCTCGAATATAATTATTCAGGTACTGATGGTTTAAGTTAGGCTCGGCAACTTTAAGATCCGCGAATGTATCGTACTTACAGACATAGTCATATGCCGATTCGTCATAGGCATAAATTGGAACCTGATCTAAAATACCAATCTTGCGACAGTAGAAACAACCCTTTTCACGGTCTCTCCATATGTTCTCGTATGAATTGCGAATAGTATGATTCAACACAGACAGACATTCAAACGTATTATGAATATCACCGCGCCCATTGTACTCTCCTTTCAAGCGAATCCCAAATGGAACCAGACGCGCATTGACTTCTTCGGTGGTCAATGAATTAGGATGTGGATTCGTTTCGATTTTAGGTTCATAACGATCGATGGGCTTGATATCAAACTCAATCTCCAGATAGAGATCAATGTCATTTATGATCATATCATCAAACTTGCCAATTGGCATATTCGCATATGTATCATAGTAGGTTGTTAAGATAGTATTGAACTTAGATGTAGATACTTTTTCGAATTCGGCAAACTCAGAGATTATCTCAGCCAATGTTGCAAAGTGAATCTGAAACAGCTCTTTGCTATCTTCATATCGAAAGGATCATTTGCTCAAGGGCTCTCGCATCAACACATTTGACAATGTGTAAATACATAAACTTATCCTCGGCGCATCGTCCAGTTTGATAACCAGTCATTCGTTTCTCCAAATGCTTGGTCATACCAACTTTGAAGATATTCTTCTTCGCGTAGTTGCGACTGGAAGCTACATAGATATACTGATCCAGCTTGTATTCGCTTTTTTTCAAAATCATCATCTTAAAGTGCTGAGATGATTGCTTAGCTTCCTCTAATTCAGCTTGTGATGCCAATAGTTGTCTTTGAGCAATATCATTGCAATACTTCATGTATGCTTTGAATATCTTCTCAAGCTGGATGTAGTATTGACAAATTTGCTTTGCTCTATTGGTAGTCGTCTTCATAAGCGATTCTTTAAAACAATCTGGGCTTACTACAATGTGCATAACACGATTATGTTGATTAAAATCGTTGGGCATTTCTATCTGATCATGCATGGTCAGATAGAATTTTTAAACTCAGAGGATGTAAGATACTTATAATCTTCATTTTCTTTAACGTGAGATGATTTTAGTAAATGTAAATATCTCCATTTTGGCTTAGATTCTTCTGTCGATTCTTCATACCCCATCCAACTCAGCATCTCATCGCCGACATAGATCCACTTGTCATCCGATATGCTCTGCCAAAACTTATCAACGTAGAGGGCATCGATATTATCGTTGCGCTGGTCAATGAATTCCCGAATAGTGAGTTGTTGTTCCGAGTGTACCGAAGTCTGTACACCTTGCGCAACAACGGTCGTGTTCTTCGAGCGGTTGACCGTAGGCTGAAAGCCAAAGCATAGTGTCTCTATCGGCCACTTGAGCTGAACAAGATGGATCAAGTCCGAGCTCTTGTTGAGGTTCTGAGTCTGGCGACGGTGAACACGTACTAGCGTGAAGGCAACACGGTCAATGAAGATGTCGTGTACCTCAGGTAGGACGAACATATTGTTAATGTATAGGTCGAACGTAGCAATCTGGGGCGTCGATAGCGTGGGGTTCGTAAGGTTGGTCGTGGTTGACGAAGGATTTAGGATGCAGCGGTAGATGTTGGCAGCCTGCGTGATCGAGAACGTGATGAAACGCTGACCGTAGGGAATCGATACCGAGGGGAAGGCAAGGCGTACATCCTTGTTGAACCAGAAGAGAAGGGGAACCCATAGCTGTAGGTCATCGTGGGCGGCCTTGTACGTCTGGTAGCCAGTGTATACATCCTGAATAAGACGCATGCCCGAAGGAGCAGCAGCCGTGGCACCCCACTGAGGGGTGGCCTTGTGGGGTACCTCCTGACCCATGCAACGCTTCCACGCAACCAGCTTGTCCTCCGGAACGTGGAACTGACGGTGTAGGACGTACGACTCACTCGTGTACGAGTCAATGGGGTTCGAGTTAACCTCGAAGCTGACCTGATCAAAGATACGCTCACCAGGGTAGTCACAGTGGCGGTAGACAGGAACGTCAATGCCGGCCGTACCACTGCCCGTTAGCGAAGTGAAGGGGCGCGGACAACAATGTTGGCAACCATATCAGCGAAGAAGTCACCGTACTGGGGAATCGAGATTGAGACGTCCGAACCGAACGTGACGTTATTGGCCGAGACCTTGAAGTACTGAAATGCAATAGCAACGTAAGGCTTGTGATGCGCATTGACGAATAGAACGTGCGTACGCTCTAGATCCGCAAGCGAAGGGCTAGTGTCAGCCTCACCGGCAGCAGCACGGCGGGCCTTTACCGCCGCGATGTTCTCACGGAGGATTTGGTTTGCAAGGAGGAGTTGATCCATACGCGTTTAACCACGTCACTAGAAATGTTAGGACGCCTCTACGCTTCCCAGATTTCAATTTTCAATCCATCTGATCACGTAAAGCAATGCTCGTACCCATTGTTAATAGACTTGCATTGGACAGACTGTACATCAGACCTGCTAATGATAGCAGACCCACGAATGACCCAGTCGTTAGCGATCCAGTTTAACTGAACCGACGGTCTCTGCACTCCCAATGGGATATACCTTTGACCGTTTTCATTCGTGTCGCCCTGACGCTTTGCGTCGCACGAGGACCGTCGTCCTCGTTATGCATAACCACTTACCAAACGGTAAGCCCGATCATACACGGACTAGGAGATATCACAATTTCATGTTAATTCATGAATGTGTTTCCACAGGTGCCTCGCGACACCATTGCCTCCTGTTGATGGCAGTAATTAATTAGATACCATCGTTAGAGCGAATACACGCCACTTATTGTAGCGTCTTTATGCTTCCCAAGTTGCAATTTTCAATTCACTTGATCACATAAAGCAACACTCGTACCTATTGTTAATAGACTCATGTTGGACAGACTAAACATTAAGCCTACTAAATTAGTAGACCCATAAATGACCTAGTCGTTAGCGATTGCATCGTTAGATGCCACCGACGGTCTCTGCACTCCCAGAGGGATATACCTTTGACCGTTTTCACTCATGTCGCCCTGATACTGTTGTTGTTTTGAATAACAAAACTTCAGACAGTTCGCACAAGGACTGTCATCCTCGTTATGCATGACCACTTGCATTGCAAGCCCGATCATACACGGACTAGGGGGTAGCACATTTTCATGTTGATTCATGAATGCGTTTCCGCAGGTGCCTTGCGACACCAATGCCCCCTGTTGGCGGTTAGTTTCAACTTAGCCGCCGGTAGACATAGTTGCTTAGCTTGACGACCTAGATCAACTTTCTATGTATAGTTATATATGCGAATGGATTCGCGAGCAGAAGCCTATGATTTATATATGAGGCTTGATAGTTTATAAATTAAAATATTAATTGATGCAAAAAAAGATGAACACAGCAATGCTGATAGTATGAACAGAGGCTAAATTTATACATCCAATTTATTTTATAGAGTCACCCGTCTGTGGTGGGCTGAATTTCCCAAAAAAATAATTAATTAACGGTTAGTATTCATTCATGTCTGGGTGAGTGTTCATATATATTGGGTTAGTATCAATACAAAAGTCGATAAATTCATTTCGGTTGATTCTCTTATGGAAGTTTTTGTAGGTTTATTGTAGCTCTAGTCCATGCCTCGAATATTTCACCAGTTGAAGTTGGAGGAGACGAAGTTAAAGCGTTGACAGGCAAAATGAACGAGTTCTGTGCAGTTGCTTTGTTGATCAAATGCTTTAATCAGTAATGCAAACAACACCATGTATTCTCATGACTAAATACTATAGCCCCAGTGAGAATGAAATGCATGAGCATAAAGCGGAATCGCACATTTCGCTTGAGCTCTACGGACTCGCCATCAGCAGACGGAATCCCGCAACGCACTGGTCAATCAAGAAGGGCTCATCCGTATCCCTGGCGAGTTCGACATCGCACTGCAGGAAGGCGTACTCTAATCCCAACGCCTCCAGGTTCATGCGTGTCTTGTGCAGCTTGGTTATCTTCTGGCCGATGATCTTGGTATCGTGGTCACACTTCTCAATTTGCTTTTGGGACTTGGCTGACTCCGCTTCGAGTCTAGCGATCACTCGCATCGTATTCTCAAGTGCGCGCTTGGTCTCGTTCGATTGTTGACTTAGCTGGCTGATGTTGTTCTGTTCGCGTTGTACTCGTGCCTCCGCCGCCTCCAAATCCTTTTCGACAGCAGAAATGATCCCGTCGATTTGAGAATAGTACGGGATCGCACGCTTCATATCCCCCGAGATGATCCCGCTGATGAGCCCGTGAAACGGGATAAGATCGAGGGCGGCGTTGCGTCGGCGCTCTTCCTCACTGCGAATCTTGTCCCGCAGGCCCCCGATTTCGGCGCGTGCTTGATTGATCGCCGATTCCAGAGACCGCATCATGCTGTTTTGACTCGCGAGATTCGCTCGATGGTTGGCCTTCTCGTTGTTCTTCTTCACTAGCTCAGTCGTAGCCCGGGCGTGGGTTTCCCGTGCAGCTTTTGCTTCGCCTTTCAAGCGCTTGTGTTCGAGTTGAAGTCGGACGCACTCCTGGTCATTGATGCTCTGCAATTCATTCAGGGTATCGCGCGCATAATTGCAAAAGGTGCCGATATCCGTGATCTTGTTCATGTGCTCGATTCTCGGGCTCAGGAACAGGCATTCTGCTTCAAGTAGAGTCGACTCCGGCATTGTTACGGAATCGCAGCCCGCACTGCCGAAGGAGAGATTGTGTTGGTCGGCGCCCACCTGGAGGAATGGGGCAAGGTCTGCGTATGCTGATGAAAAATTCCAAATGATTATGCTGTTGCAGGGATCGAATGCAACCGACCCTGAGATGGATGTACTATATTTTGTCCTTCGACTTCTGAAATCTTGCGTTCGCGTGTTGATTCATGGAAGATTATGCGCTGTCCTCTGCTTTTTTGTGTATGGTACAAATGTAAAATCGCGTCATTCTAAATATGATATATCATAGCTCAGCATACTATAGAAAGTGTACATCCTACTTGTGTATATAACATTTTATAATGTATATATACTAATATTGCGAGAACGAAGAATAGAGTGTGTGCCTGCACCCAATGATTTTGTTCCATCGATTTCCGCAAGATCTGGATCGCTTGTAGCACGACAGCTCATTTATTCTCTTAATTATTGAAGGCAAACGAGACAAACAAGTGAGCACAAAAATCTCCCTTTTGCGGCTATTGTGATCTCATATATCCTTGAAAAGTCGATAATGATGATGAGCAAATCTTTCTAACGTTTTATAGTCAGTGTTCTACAGTCGATCCTCCATTTCTAGCCACCACTCTCTTCGCATAACCTAGTACAAATTATACCTTGTAAAGCATCTCAATAGTACTACTGATGTGTTATTTCTCATACAATCATTAATGTCCTCACATTTCTTATTAGTCACGGTGGCTGAAAAGGGAGGATCGACTGTATTCTTTTGCATAAATCTAAGAAAGTGGCATGTGTGCTAGAATCGTCTCTTTCCAACGTCTCCTCACAATCGAAAGAGCAGTGTGATGGCTCCGTTCGATCCCAAGGGCGGCGTGATGGGTTTTGCTGGGTATGAACGCTGACTGCTTGACTTATGCTTCCTTGGGTTTATAACAAGCAACCTTGTCTGATGAGCGCCACTCATTCACGTGTATCCGCACTTTTTGGAGTCGGACACCAGCTCCAACTCAACTATCTGCGCAGCGCCACGTTCAAGTCGCAGGAGGGCAACGACGGGGACTTAGCTGTCTCCGTTGCCATACTATGGGTTCGTTGCGGTGTGTGCTCACCAACTATGCATCCGAGGGAGCGTGCAGTTGGTGAGATGGCTCTACAGTCTGGATCTGCTTGCTTATGATGGAGTGCGTAGTCGAATATACCGTCTCCCAATAATGTTCTTTGGCATTGATCTAGCTGAGTGAGTTCGCCTCGCGCACGCATCCTTGACGAGTGCATATGAGATGGAGGAGTTCACGATTGAGTTGGGCGATTTCGGTTTCAGTGCGTACGCGAGCACGCTGGCAGCGATCCTTTCGCGGGTGACGATGGATGACGTCTTGAAGTCACTGAGAAACGGGATCGATATGGATCAGTTTATTGCGATTGCTCTCAATGGGTGGTGTCAGCACTACATCGAGTACAAGAACGCCCACCCTG
>JAADYG010000882.1:0-12396 GCA_023338115.1 Phytopythium boreale | reverse complement strand
TGGCGTCCGGACGAGCAGGGTACGTGAACTGGACATTCTGGAACTCAATGTCACCGTGGACGTGCGGAAGGATCTCGCCACTGTTGGAGGTGGCGTCGATGGCTGGCACGCGGTCGATGATCTTGAACACGCGCTGGGCCGCTTGCTTGGCCTTGGCGACGTCTCCACCTCCCTGTGATGCAAATCCGATGCCGATGGAGCTGAATGTGATGATCAGGACGACCATCAGCATGTCTTCAAACGAAATGACGCCGTGAGTGATCCATCGACCTCCCAGGTAGAAGACGAAGGCCAGGGTCAGGAAGACCACGCCACTCGAGAAGCCAAACGTGGCACCTCCGACCACCCCTGCAAAGGTGTCGGTCGCCTTGGAAGCATCCAGAAAGGTTTCGTATCGCGTCTTCAGCGCTTGCTCCATGCCGAACGACGCTACCGTCCGAATCCCACCCAGCGTCTCCGCCAGCAGCGAGCCAGCAGCAGTCTGCGTCGTTGTGCTTCTTACTGCTGAACGCTCCGGAGAACTGCTTCGCTTGGATGTACTGGCCAAAGATCTGGAGCGGAGCCGTCGCCACGATGACCAACGTCATCTGCCAACTGTAGAAGAACGAGATGGTGAAGCCGATCAGCAGTGTCGTGATGCACGACAACGACTGGTTTAGCATGTCCGAGGTGGCCACTTGCAACGTCGCCGCATCAGTTGCGAGACACAAGACGAGCGCTCCCGACGTGTTCTCTTCGCGATCAAACCACCCAATATCCTGGCGAAGCATCGCGCTAAACGCCGCAATCCGCACTCGCGCCACAGTCCTCTGCGATGCCGCAGCAAACGCGGTCTGCTGAATGGCACCAGAGATTAGCGCGGCTACACCAAGCGCGACAAAACCCAGCGACCACCAGCGAATGTCATGAAGCATCTCATGCTTGGTCTTGTTGTAGTCGAAGAACAGCACGGTCGCCTTGGCCAACATGACAGCCCAAACGGGGTAGACGGCGGCGTTCACCATGGCGCCAACCCCTCCGACCACCAAGTACTTCACGTCTGGGAGAGCCATCCGCCACACTCGGCTCACAGTCCCCGCAGTAGCGTCAGCGACTTCACTGCCACTTCCGACGGTGCTTTCAGCCGCCTCGCCATCATCACGAGGGGTCTTCGAAGGCCGGATATCCTTCGTGACCACCGAGTGCTCGGGAGTCGCAGTCGACGGCGCGAGTTCCTTCGCAAGCGAAGCGCTTTGCGACTCCACGAGACCTCGATAGTGACCACCCTGAATTTGCATGAGCTCTTCGTGCGATCCTAACTCGACGATGGCTCCGTCCGCATGCACCGCGATCTTGTCAGCGTTTCGGATCGTCGACAGTCGGTGCGCTAGATGATTGTCGTGCGCTTCGACTTGGCAAGGAGCACGTCGAGAGATGCTTGGACAATGCTCTCGCTCTCGGCATCCAGCGCACTCGTCGCTTCGTCCAGAAGGAGGATGGGAGGGTTCTTGATGATGGCGCGCGCGATCGCAACGACCCGATGCAGATGACGACGCGCGTCGCGGACGAGACAGCGGCCATCCAAGAGGGCATCGGCCGCAAGTTTGACGACGTGCTGAACGCCCTCGCGATGGCCGTGACGGGAATCACGATCGCGCTGGTTAAAGGGTGGGACCTCGCGCTCATCCTGATGGCATTCATTCCGTTCATCGCCGGTGCGGGCTTCCTGGCCATGACGGCGTTCTCTGCGGCGACCAGGTCGGGCGTCGAGTCCTACGCCACCGCCGGCGCCATCGCCCAGGAGGCGCTCACCAACGTCCGCACCGTCCACATGTTCAATGCGGTCGGCTCCTTCGTCTCCAAGTACCAAGGCGCGCTCGACCTGGCTGCGCGTGCTGGCACTCGCAAGGGGTTCGCTGTTGGCGCCGGACCCGGGCTCATGTTCCTCGCTTCCTTCTCCACCCATGCGGGCGGTCTGTTCTACGGCGCGTACCGAATCGCGGGCGACCACCTCGATGGCAACAACTGCGTCGGCTCTGGCTGCTATGACGGCGGGCGCGTGCTTACCGTCTTCTACTCGGTCATTTTCAGCGCATCGGGCTTTGGACAAGTCGGTCCCAGCATCCAGGCGGTGTTTGCCGCCCGCGCCGTGGCCTACGGAGCGTTCACGGTCATCAAACGTGAGCCCGTCATCAATGCCCGCTCGGACGACGGCAAGAAGCTCTCGGCGGTCGCGGGCAAGATCGATATCGACCGTGTCACTTTTGCGTACCCGTCTCGGCCGGATGCCAACGTGTGCCGCGAGTACTCGTTGACGGTCAATGCGGGCGAGACTGTCGCGCTGGTTGGGCCGAGCGGCAGCGGCAAGAGCACCATCGTGTCGCTTCTGGAGCGGTTCTATGACCCGTCGGCTGGGTCCGTGCGGATTGATGGCCACGACATCCGCGAGCTGAACGTCAAGTGGCTGCGCGAGCAGATCGGCTTGGTGGGCCAGGAGCCGGTGCTCTTTGCAACTTCCATCATGGAGAATATCCGCTACGGACGACCGGCAGCAACCGACGAAGAGGTTCTGCAGGCTGCGAGGATGGTGAACGCGTACGACTTCATCTTGGAGTTTCCCGAC
The DNA here is from genome assembly GCA_023338115.1 of Phytopythium boreale. Classification (NCBI taxonomy): domain Eukaryota; phylum Oomycota; class Peronosporomycetes; order Pythiales; family Pythiaceae; genus Phytopythium; species Phytopythium boreale. Next base: position 9,794 of record JAADYG010000882.1, on the reverse strand, counting down.
AGCTTCGCGACGGAAGTTGGCGAGCGTGGCGTGCAGCTCTCGGGTGGACAGAAGCAACGCATTCGTGTCGAACCAGCCAATGTCCTGCGCGATGATGGCGCCAACGTACGCGCTGTGGATGCGCCTGGTCTGGCGAGACGCCGTCAAGGACCAGCAGGCGACCTGCAGGAAGCCGCCGACGATGACGGCGAGCCCCACATACACAAAGTTGAGCGCGACGTGCGAGATGGGGTCCATCATCCCGTTCGCGTCTTCCGACGGGTTCAGCACGTTCAGCACGTCGCCGAAGAGCAGGATCTGCACGGGCTGCGCGGCGCCAGCGCCCAGCACGCCGACCGCCCCGAGCGCCATGAGCAGGCGGTCCGTCGCGTCCGCGAACGAGAAGATCTCGCCTAGAGACGCCATCTTGCCGGCGTCTTCAGGCGGAGGCGAGGCATCTTGGGGTGCGTCTTTGTCGTTGAACGAGCCGCCGCGATGAACATCGAGCGCCTTGGCCGTCGGCGTCTCCACCGCGACGTAGCCCGGCTCCATTGCTGGTTCGTGAAGACTGGCGTAGGTCGATGTTTGGCGCAGAGGAGAAGTTGGGGAATGAGGATCAGCGGAGTCGGCTCACTACGTCAAGCGGACGCACAGGCGCCGAGATGGGGCGTGTTGCATCGTTCATTGGGGCTCTGCTGAGAGCAAGAGGAAGCGATCGAGAGATGGTCTCCACTTTGCTTGGGATCGCCGTTGTGGACGCGCTTGAAGGCGGAGTGAATGCTGTCGAGAACCGATTCTGGCGCTCTCATTGGATAAAAAAGCATTTGTGTACACATATGATTGGCTGGAAATAAAGGTTGGCGGTAATCACATCGATTGCAGCCCCCAACCAAGGCAATCACGGTCACCGGTAAACGAACCGTCACTTTGTCAGCAGAATGCACCACGCCGTCCTCATTCTGTCGTCTTTGCAAAGGCCTTTGCTGTCGGGAAGGTGTCTAGGCCCACTTCAATACAACTGCGTCCAAAGACTTGTATCGAGTCTGCCACCAGCCACCTATGTTGTGCTACAGGCCGAAAATGGAACCGTCTACTGTTTTAGCGACATTCTGTCGGCTCGTCCATGAGGCTCGAGCTCGCTCCCAGTTTCGGATAAGGTTTTTCAGCCGTAAAACCTCAATGTGAACTTTTCAGCCGCCGAGCCGAGCGCGATAACGCTTCGCGCTAAAACCGCAAAAGCGTGCGGGGGACGCCGTCGAGGCGTAATTTCCGCTTCAGGAAAGGACGGACGGACGGGCCGCCGTCGTTGCTGCTGGTACTTCTGGTGCTGCTCTCGAGACAACGGACTGCGCGCGGTCTGAAGCACTCGTCGACCAATGGAGCGACTGGCCCGGCAGGTGGGATACGGCGCCACGCGGCTCGACAGAAAGCGCGCTGTCCCCCAGCGATCCGTTCGTCATGATTGAACTTGACGATGTTTTGTGGGTTGGCGCAGGTGTCGGAAGCGCGGAGAGCGCTTTCAGCAGCCGACGAGGACTGGAAGAAAAGCGTCGACGCCGTCAAGGATCTCGCCGATGAGTTCGAGTCGTTGGGACGCAATGAGAACATGAAGGAAGCCGCCCGTCAGCTTCTCCCCATTACGGTACGTAGACTGCCCTCGTTTTTTCTCTGACGTCGATATGTGGGCACCAACGCCCCGTGCTGTTGCCCGCACCGCCGTCCTCATCTGAGTGTGGTTACATTCTCGATGGTCAGGCGGAGATTGGGCTTCAGATCAATAACAAACGGTCGGCGGCCGTCCGCGACACGTGCAAGCACATGACGCGCATCCTGGTGGTGACGGGGCGCTACTTCTCGGACGTTGCAAACGCGCTGATGCCGGCGGTGGCCGCCACAGCCAAGGCGTCGTCGGCTGCGATCCGGCAACCGGGTGCCGAGCTTTTTGCGCGCATGTCGGAGCTCGCGCGCTACGACCTGCAGCTGCTCAAGAACATATATATGAGGGAGAAGGCGCACGGTGCGTTAGTTGGGCGCAAACCGTGAGGTGGTGCGGTTGGTGCTTGTGGTTACTGATGCGTCTGTCCTACGATGACCCTTACTGTCACTGCGACTACAGAGCGCGTGTGCACTCTGCTGCTGGAGCAGCTTCTCATCGTGTTTGTGTACTGGACGCCTGAAGAGGCCGCGCCCTACTTCTCGGACGTTGCTGCGATCGTTGACGGAGGACTCAACTCTGGGTCGGAGCTCGTTCGCAGGGCCGCGCGCGACGTCGTTGCCGCGTTGTCATCTTTCTGGTACGTTTTGGCATCATCAAAATCTGCTGCACCGTACAGTCTGGAGTCTAATACGCGCTCTCATTCTAGGCCGAGTCGTGTTGGTGAACTGCGGGATATCCCGCCGCAGCAGCGGATTCGGTTGGTCTATGAGAATCCGGACTCTGGTATTGCGACGGCATTGCTGGAGAGGCATGCAGATCTCGCCGACAAGGTGCAGAAGTTCCAGAGGCGGGAAAGCAAGAACCCGGTGAGGCCTCGTGTCAATGCTCGAAGGACCTCGTCTATCGTGAAGAAAGAAGCGGACGGGGAGCCATCCAACGTGCCGGAGGTGAAAGCGCCGGCGGTTTCTTCATCGCTCAGTGCTGCCGACAACTCCGTCTTGCCGGATCGCTTGTCCGAGGAAACTCTATCGGAGGAAGCTGTGGAACATTCGCAGACGGCACTGACCGATAAGCCACTTCAGCCGCTTGTCGAACGACCAGTTGAAGGCAATCACGTTGATGCGTTACCAGTTCATGACACCGAGCTGGTGATGGGCCAGAGCGAGCTCGCAGAAGCGGACTTCCAGGACGGCAGCTTGATCCCCCACGTGCCTCCGGAGTTTAACGGCTCGCAGATGTATGCGCACGCTCAAGCGGAGTCCGATGCTCGGGCGCCATCGGTTGTTCGTGAAGACCCTCCCCAGCGCGAAAGTCGAAGTCTCAAGACAGAGCCGACCCTTCTGGACAAGGGAACGGGGAGAAGAGGAGCGCAGCGATCCAGCGTTCGAGCTACGAGTGAGTCACGAATTCCCGTGCGTGCCCCGTCACGCAGCTCGAGTATCCCGGTGCCTGCGTCACGCAATCGCTCCGAAGCGCCAGCTCTGCGCAGTGCCATCCCACCCATCGAGTTTACCGGACTGTCTGTCAGCAGCCAAAACACTGAAAGCGCTGACAATATCGAGACCAACCTGGGCGAGAAGCCGAACGTGCCGCCTTTGGAGACGGAATCGCTCGACAACGCTGGACCTGTCACAAGTGTGCCGGTCAGCGCTGGAAACTGGGCAATCGACTTGCCTACAGTCGCTGAACGCGATTGCTCTCAAGTGCGCATGGCTCCTGAAAACTCCGCGAGCTTGCCCACGGGATCTGAACAGGTCGCCAACCGACCATCGGGATTTGCGCTGCCAGATGTGGTCCACGGATCGTCGCCGTTACCAGCTGTGGAGACTGGGCGTGTCGCGGCTGACGATGTCGAGGAGGCTCCGCAGCTCGTCGTGGATCCAGTCGGCGCTGAGGCCTGGTTTACACCAACAACGACAGCTGCGAGCAGCAATCCTGATGACGAACGACCGGTGGGAGCACGCGGAATCTTCACGAGTGATACAACCAATCCAGGCGACTCCGGCTTGCTGAAGTTTGACGAGCAAGCCGTCCTCCAGACGCCCATGGCTAAAGAGGCGATGGGACCAATCGTCGCAGAGGAAGCACATCTTCTCGCCTCTTCTACCAACGTGGCGGCATATGCTAGAGGCCAGGACGTGATTATGGACGACACAGTGAGCCAGGAGGTGCAACAAGCTTCTGCCGACGTGGATGCTGCTGCGGTTCCTGCGCCAGTACTCGACGATAGCGTTCAACCATCCCCGTCAACTGTGGAAGCTGAACCGCACCCAAAAGGAGCTCTGGAAAGGCTGCAGGAAGTCCGACAGCAATACGCTGACCTTCGCTCGATCTCCAAGTTCGACGTGCGTGATTTCCCTGTCCAGCTTCCGCCAGAGGTTCTGATCCACGACGAGACCCCAATCCGGGACGATACGAATCCAATTCGTCTCGAAGATCGAGATTTCGTAGCAGTCGGAGGTGGCTTACGCACCGAGCTTGCTGGTCCGGAGGGACTCGACACGAAGACACGCGGGAGAAATCGTCAGCCACGTGAACAAACGAATCGGTCTGGCGTTGAACGCGATGTTGGAACACAAGCTTCAGCGAGACCCAGAATTCCTTCTCGGGGGGCAGATGCTCGTCGATCGAGGCGCACGGTCGTGGCAGCACAACGCGATCACACTCACGACCGCAGCCGCGAAAGCAGCCGTGAGCGCCGCGTCGGGAATGGCGAACGTGGGGGCGACGCTACTGCTGCTGTGAGCGAAAGGCCGATGGTTCGCAAGAAGTCGATCCCAAATCTGCTGAAGGGCGTCCGTTTGAAATACGAAGACAAGCCGGGGGCTCCACTGCAGATTGTGGGCGATGCTGAGGTGCCGCACATGCTCCAGAACCAGCTCGACTATGTGAGCGATGCAGTCCCGACGACCGCGACGGAATCGTTCGCTGATACCCCATTTGCTCTTCCGGAGTTTGCTCCTCCAGATCGCGTAGAGACCCATCCTACCAGTTCGTTGGACGAAGATGCTCCGGCACAGATGTCTTACGGGACGATTGCCCCGCCGAGACCCCGGGCAGCGCTTGAAGCAACACATGCGGACGACGATGATGCTCCGACATGGCTGCATCATGCGCCTATCGCTCCACCGGAACCCCCCACAGCGATGAAAACGACGCCCACCGACACAAGAACCGCACCAAGTCGTGGTCCGTCGTCGACTCGGACGGATGTCGAACACGCGCAGCCACCGCGCGCGTCGCCATACCGACTCGTCCAAGAGGACGAGCCCTCAGCCCATACACTCCGCCATCACGTTCCGACACCGACGAAGCCCCAGTCGAGCTGGTCCATGTCGACGTGGAACGCGGCGACGATCGTGTGGTTCTGGGTGGTGGTTGGACTGGTATTCGGTGGCTCGGGCCTTCTTCGCGCCGCGACCACGATCCGTGAGACATACGAGTACCACCACGCGCTCAAGCTGCGCATCGACCGGTTTGAGGTGAGCGTCGCCGAGTCGCACGAGACGGTGCACAAGCTCGAGGAGAACTACGCGGTTTGGAGCGAGTACGTGCGCGTTTTGGCCGAGGAGGACGAGGCGAACGCGGTGGCGCACCTGGAAATGATCCAGCAGGAGGTGGAGAAGTGGCAGCGGGACATGAAGGCAGATTTGCTCGAGTTTCGCCGCTCGCTGTCGGCGGAAGGTGTCGACGCGGTGCTCGCGCCGCTGCTCCAGAACGCGACCCAAGGCGCGAGTCGCGATGGAAAGTAAGGTGAGTGAAGGTCGCTAGAGCTGGCGGACTGGTGAGTCGCTCGGCGCAACGAAAACCTGCCCGGCGTGGCTCTGGAGATGGAGACACCAGCTCTAGGAGGACGAAGCATATAGTATAAGCACAATACGATGGTAAGACTGCCACGTCTATTGGACCTTAATTAATGACGCCCTTACCCACCGGCAATGCTGCGACCTGGACCAATGGTTCGCGTTGACCATCATGTCGGACGCGACCTTCCACTAAGTTACAGTAAAAGTAGGACGGACAGCTGAACGCTATCCCTCGGTCGCAGAAACTTTTCTCGACTTTTCTATCTGGACGACTGGACTGGATTACTGATTTCGGGAACGGTCTCAATCGACTGCAGAACGATCGCAACGGTCGTTGGAATGCTGGTCCCTGTCAGTTGAAGCAAGAGTGATGGTTGCACTGCATGTTTGCACTTTTTATGGAATTTTAGCAAGTTTTCTGGAAAACTGTCGTGTCATCGCATCATTGAGTAAGGGGTAGGGAAGCGGCATCGCCGTCGAAGTGACTGGATTCATTGGCTGGGGAATTAAGAAGTTACAGGTCAACCGGCCAATCACTATACTGTAATACAAAAGTGCAATCCGTTTAGGGCTAGGCTTTTGGCATCACAGGTTGTCGGGCCGTGTATTACTTCAGAAACGTCTGGGTAAACATTTTGTTTTCCACCAATCAAAAACTATCTCTGCCTCATATTTCAACCAATCGTGATGCAGTGTACGGTACCGCACCTATCATGGGTTGCGGCACCTCACGCACTCCACCCGTCGCGTTTACAACGACCCGTCTCCTCGTAAACATTGCCGTTTTGACAAATTGCGAGCCGCCACCTCGCCGCTTTTCAGCCAATCGGTCGCGCGCTCCAGTGTTTTGCCTTGTGAGATCATACAGTACTGCGCCTGCATAGAGCGTCAGCCCTGCGGTTTGCATCAGTGCCCCGTATCCAATACCGTAAATCTACTGCCCAGTATAAATACCTCGCCTGTCCGACCAGAACCAGCAGCCAGCCAGAACTGACGCCGCCGACAGACTCAAAACCGTCGTTCACTTTCCATTTTGCCGTCCGGAGCGCGATAAGACCAACACTCTCCGTCGTTCTTAGTTGACTGACCGAGAAAGGCGGCAGCACACGGTAACCGACCGACCGACTGGCTGAACGACATTGTCGACATGGCGGAAGCGCCGGCGCCGTACGTGGCGGTGACGACACCCACGGCAGCGGAGCAGCCGCCGGAGAACCGGCTGGAGGTGGCGTTCGCGCAGGTCGAGAGCCCGCAGGAGTCGGCGTCCAAGCAGGCGTCCACGACGGACGGCAAGCTCGTGCCGCTCTCGGAACTCTTCACGTACGCGGACGGGACCGACAAGCTGCTGATGGCGGTCGGGACGGCCGGCGCGCTCGCTGCAGGTCTGGCCCAGCCCATCCAGATCGTGCTCTTTGGCGACGTCCTCAACGCGTTCAACCCCGACGGCAACTCGGACGACATGCTAGATGACATCAAGGGCGTCGCGCTCAACTTCGTGTACGTGGGAGTCGCCGTCATCGTCGCGGGCTTTCTCCAGGTCGGGTGCTGGTCGCTCACGGCTTCGCGACAGGCCAAGCGCATCCGGAGTGAGTACGTGAGCGCCATCATCTCCAAGGAGATCGGGTGGTTCGACGTGAACGAGCCCATGCAGCTGTCGACCCGCGTGGCCGACTCGACCGTCACGATCCAGGAAGGAATGGGGCGCAAAGTGGGCGACGGCCTCCACTTCTTCTCGATGGCCATCTCTGGAGTGACTATCGGACTGGTCAAGGGCTGGGAACTGGCGCTCATCTTGCTCGCGTTCACGCCCGTGATCGCCGTCACAGCATTCCTCGCCATGAAGGTGCTGTCCACCGCGACGCAGTCGGGTATTGAGTCGTACGGCCAAGCCGGAGCCATCGCGCAGGAGTCGCTCAGCAACATCCGCACGGTGCACATGTTCAATTCGATCGACCACTTTGTCAAGAAGTACGAGGCCGCACTAGGGCTCTCGACGAAGGCGGGCATCAAGAAGGGCTTCGCCGTCGGCTGGGGCACCGGGCTCATGTTCTTCACCGTCTTCTGCACGTACGCGTGCGGCATGTTCTTCGGCGCTGTTATGGTCGCGAACGACCGCCTGGACGGCAACACGTGCACCGGATCGGGCTGCTACGACGGCGGGCGAGTTCTGACGGTCTTCTTCGCGGTCATCATGGGCGCCATGGCTCTTGGTCAGGCTGGTCCGAGTGCCCAGGCCATCTTCTCGGCTCGTGCTGCTGCCTATGACGTGTTCGAAGTCATTAAGCGCAAGTCTCTCATCGACCCACTCTCCGACGAAGGCAAGACGCTCGACAACGTCCACGGCACCGTCCAGATCGACAACGTCAGCTTTGCCTACCCTTCACGTCCGGAAGTCAAGGTCTGCAGCGACTATACGCTCACTATTGAAGCCGGGGAGACTGTGGCGCTTGTGGGGCCAAGTGGAAGCGGCAAGAGCACCATCGTGTCGCTGCTTGAGCGGTTCTATGATCCGTTGAGCGGCACCGTGCGAATTGATGGGCACGACGTCCGTGACTTGAATGTCAAGTGGCTCCGTCAGCAAGTGGGTCTTGTGGGACAAGAGCCGGCGCTCTTTGCGACTTCCATCATGGAGAACATCCGGTACGGCAAGCCTTCGGCCACAGATGAGGAGGTGATCGAGGCCGCAAAGATGGCGAATGCCTACAACTTCATCTCGGAGTTCCCGCAGGGGTTTGCGACGGAAGTGGGCGAGCGAGGTGCTCAACTGTCGGGCGGCCAGAAGCAGCGTATTGCCATCGCGCGTGCCATCATCAAGAACCCGCCCATCCTGATTTTGGACGAAGCTACCAGCGCGTTGGACACCGAGAGCGAGCGCATCGTGCAGGAGTCGCTGGATCGCCTACTAGCAAACTCGAAGCGGACTACGATCATCGTGGCCCACCGACTCTCGACGATCCGCGATGCACACCGTATTGCCGTGCACAGTCGGGGATCTATTGTCGAGATCGGCTCGCACGACGAGTTGATGCGGAAGGAAGGTGGTCACTACCGCTTGCTTGTTGAGGCCCAGACCAAGTCGGAGCACCTTGAGGAGGATGCTGACTTCGACGACGTCGAATTGACGGACCTGGAGCCGGTGCCGGGTGGGCGGCTTGATGCGACTCGTGTCAGCTCGTTTTCTGTGCATCGTACTGCCAGCAAGGCGAGCTTGCACGACAAGATGGGAGATGCTGCAGAGGATGATGAAGAATTGGGTGACAAGGAGCTGCCGCCGGTCTCCATGAGTCGCATCTGGAAAATGACCCTCCCCGAGTGGCGATTCATGGTCATGGGGGCACTCGGAGCTATTGTGAATGCTGCAGTGTTCCCGGTGTGGGGAATCATCCTGACCAAGGTGACGGTGCTCTTCTTCCAGTACCAAAAGACGCGACACGAGATGCTGACTGATGCTCGTTACTGGTCGCTCGGCTTCATCGGGCTTGGTCTCGCCTTCGGTCTGTCGATTATGATGCAGCACTACGGTTTTGCAGTGGCATCCCAGCGCCTGGTGTCCCGTGTCCGGCTTCTGACCTTCAGCGCCATGTTGCGCCAAGAAGTGGGGTGGTTCGACTTGGACGAGAACTCGTCCGGTGCCCTCGTCTCGCGGTTGGCAACAGACTCGGCGACGTTGCAGGCGATGACTTCTGATACACTGAACCAGGGTCTCGTGAACATGACTACCCTGGTCATTGCCTTCGCGATCGCATTCTACTACAGCTGGCAGATGACGCTGATTGTGCTGTCAACCTCGCCGATTCTCATCGGTTCGTCGTTCGTACAAGCGCAGCAAATGAGTGGGATGAGCGGCAAGAAGAAGAACAATGACGCGGACACGGCTGCTGGATCAATGCTGACCGAGACGATTGGATCCATCCGCACGGTTGCGTCGTTCAGCATGGAGAAGGCGTTGAACTCGCAGTATGTGGGATACCTGAACGCGTCGAAGAAGGCGGACATCAGCATTGGTGTCGTCGGAGGTTTGGCGTTCGGCTGCTCACTTGGCGTCATGATGCTCAACCTCGCATTCCTGTTCTACATCAGCGGCCGGTGGGTGTCGAAGGGCATCATCACCTTCGAAGACATGTTCATGGTCCTCATGGTGATCATGCTGAGTACTTTTGCGGTCGGCATGGCCGCACAAAACGCGACAGACAGCGCCAAGGCCAAGCGATCGGCCCAGCGCGTGTTCAAGATCATCGACCGCGTGCCAGCCATCGACGCCACCTCCAACAGTGGCGAGATCCTTCCGCACGTCCACGGTGACATTGAGTTCCAGAATGTCCAGTTCACGTACCCTGCTCGTCCGGACGCCA
>JAADYG010000881.1:0-12400 GCA_023338115.1 Phytopythium boreale | reverse complement strand
CCCAAAGCCAAAAAGGAGAAGCCAACATCTTGAACCTGCCCGCCAGCGGCAGCACATAACCCATACCCACCCGGGTCAATTCTCAATGGAAACCCCGGGTCACATCTCAGTGGCAATCAACACACAGTGGAATGAAGGGCCTAAAGAGCGCAATGCGATCTCAAAGCATGATTGGTCAAAGTTTCAGGAAGAGTTCGACGCATGGATCGTCGAGCTAGGGAAAGTGGGATAATCTCGTCAGGTAGCAGCCGCGCTGAAGTCGCTCAGGTCATTGCAATGTGTGTAAATCATTGATTGACAGGTATAAAATTAGGCAATCATAGCGCATTCTATAGCACACTGAAATTATATGCTCATAATGTATTGAAAATACTAAGATAATTTTGAATTGATTCCATCATAATCCGCGTGTCGGGGGTTCGAGTCCCTCCTCCCTACCACTTTTCAATCGCTTAGGTCGATATTGAAAGAGTGGCTTACCCCGGGTGTAAACCACTCACATCTTCTGCGCCCCCACAATCGCCGACCCTTGCCGGTCCGCCGCTGTCGAAGCCTGGACCTGTCGTGGGCTATTTCAGCGTGATGGTCATGTTCCATATGACCGTGGCACCCTGAATGGTGATGGTGGTCAATTCGAACATTCGGGCCAGACGCGGCTCGGATTTGGCCAGCGTGCGATAGATCAGGTAGTGAAGCGCGCCGACGCCTGCCTTGACCCCGGCAATGCGCCCCCAACCGGGACGATGGCTGCCATAGAGCGGATTTTGCTCATTGCAGATGCTGCGCTCGACACAACTGATCGTGGTCGCCGCATCTGCGGCATTGAGCACTTGAAACAAGAGTTCCAGGCGCGCCAGCCGCCGTCTTTCATTGCGGTCCTGCTGATTGCGATCATCGTCGGAGCCGGGCGCAGACGTGGGCGCAGGCGTGGGCGCAGACGTGGGCATGGGCACCTGAGAGGTCTGCGGTGAAGGTCCTTCGTCCGGACTGGGCGGCGCACCATTGCCACGATCCCCGGTTTCCTGCCCGACCAGCATTGCCACTGTGGTTCCGGCATCCGGAGTTGGGCCATACTCCACACGCTCGGTCGGCAGCGTCGGTTCGGATATTTCGCTGCGGCCCATGGCAGCAAGATCAAATTTCAAGTCCTTGGCATAAGCGGGGCTGGATATATTCAGAAGTATTGCCGTAGTTGCGGTAGTGACGGAAATATTAATGGGAAAATTCACGTGAAAAATTGACCTCATGGAATTAATTAGGAATTTATTTAAATAAATAGCTATATTTCCTCTATCTCCTTTCATAACCCCCTCCATCGTCTGATGGATTGGTAAATTATGCATTATTTGGTAAATGTCTTCGGTAAGATTGCGTAGTAAATATCCGTAATGGACTTTACTTAGCGACGTAAGCAAGGGGAGGGGCGATCCGGCCTCCGGCGCATGGCCGATCCGGCGCGGGAAGCCTTGGCCAACTGCGGTTTGCGCGAAAATCCCGCCGGTTTTCGGTATGGGGTGGAATTCCACCATTATGGCGACGTTAACCAAGCCCTTATCTGCAGCAGCGCCCACCGGTCAATCCGGGATACAATGCCGGAGGGCGGCTGAAAATCCGGCGCAACCGCTTGTAAAACCTTAACGATTGTTCATTTTTCCCGAAAATTTCAGGAAACTGAAATCGTCAGGCAACACGTGTTATCCACTGGTGTTGGGTCGCCAAGGTTTGGCCGAATGAACGGATCGATCACTACGGCCCTGTACCGGACGGCATGGGAATAGCAGCGTCAGCGCGGGGCTGGCGCTGCTATTTTGTCTGGGCGACCTGTCGGCCCGACCATAATTGCAAAAAAATCCGCCCCATCGCGAGGGGTTGCGGCCGGACCCGCGTATGAAGGGAGAAATCCCTTTGTTCAGGAATGACCCGCACATGTCCGTTCCCCAGTTTCACCGCCGCCATTTGTTGCAGGGCGCCGCGGCTCTCGCCCTGACCGGGGCGCTTTCCGCCGGACCGGCCTCTGCGGCCATGGCGGCCGCGCAGGCCATGATGGGCGCGCGGGAATTGTCCGGCGAAGACATCACGCTGCATATCGGCCAGACCACGATCCTGATCGACGGCCGCCCGGCGCGCGCGGTGGCGATCAATGGCGGCGTTCCCGGCCCGACCTTGCGCCTGCGTCAGGGGCAGAAGCTGCGGATCACGGTGATCAATGAACTGAACGAGGACACCTCGCTCCACTGGCATGGGCTGGAATTGCCGTTTCAGATGGATGGCGTGCCGGGCGTGTCCTTTCCGGGCATTCCGGCGCTGGGCCGCTTCACCTATGAATTCGCCATCACCCAGCACGGCACCTACTGGTATCACAGCCATTCCGGCCTGCAGGAGATGATGGGCTGCTATGGCTCGATCGTCATCGAACCGGCCGCAGCCGACCCTGCGCCCCCCGCGCATGATCACGTCATGGTCCTGTCCGACCACAGCTTTGTCCACCCGGCCAGCATCCTGCGCAAGCTCAAGGTCGATCCGGGCCATTATGCGCGCTATCCGCAAACGCTGGCGGGCCTGATCGCGGGCGAGGATCAGCCGATGAAAACAAGGCTGGAATTTGCCCATATGCGGATGGACCCGGCCGATATTTCCGACGTGACGGGCAAGGTCTTCCGATACCTGATCAACGGGCGGGGCGTGGGTGACAATTTCACCGCGCCGATCACGCCGGGCGCGCCCACCCGCCTGCGCTTTATCAACGCGGGCAGCATGACCTATTTCAACGTCCGCATCCCTGATCTGGCGATGAAGGTGATCGCCACCGACGGACAGCCGATCGTCCCGGTCGAGGTGGGCGAATTCCAGATGGGGCCGGGCGAAACCTATGACGTCCTGATCACCCCGCAGGACCGCGCCTATACGCTGGTGGCCGAGGCGATGGACCGTTCCGGCATGGCCCGCGCCACGCTGACCCCGCGCCCCGGCCTGACCGCGCCTGTACCGCCGCTGCGCGCGCCGGTGCGGCTGACCATGCGCGATATGGGCATGGATATGGACATGTCGCATGGTGCTGGCAGCATGGACATGTCGATGCGCAATCAGGCCAATGCGCCCGACGTCAAACTGGGGCCGGGGGTGGACATGATCGCCCCCATGCCGGTGGACCGCACCGGGGATCGCGGCCTAGGCCTCGACAAGGTGAGCCACCGCGTGCTGACCTACCGCGACCTGGTCGCGCCCGAGCAGAACCCCGACCCCCGCGCGCCCTCGCGCGAGATCGAGATGCATCTGACCGGATCGATGGACCGCTACCTCTGGTCCTTCGACGGCGTGGCCATGAGCGAGGCGCATCACCCCGTCACCTGGACCACCGGCGAGCGGCTGCGCATCACGCTGATCAACGACACAATGATGGCCCATCCGATCCATCTGCATGGGCATATTTTCGAACTGGTGACGGGCCATGGCGACCGGTCCCCGCGCAAACATACGGTGAGTGTCATGCCCGGAGGCAAGGTGAGTTTCGATGTGACCGCGATTGAGGGCGACTGGCCGATGCATTGCCATCTGTTCCTGCATATGGCGATGGGCATGATGCGCGTGGTCAAGGTGCGGGGGGCGTGAGCATGCGTTACATTCTCGCTTTCGCCCTCGCTTTGTCCGCCACGTCGCTGCATGCGCAGGAGACCGGCACCGATCAAAGCCCCGGCAGCGCGCCCGCACCGGCGCCCGCGCATGACCGGCTTGCCGACCGCTATTTCGATCCGGCCGCCATGGCCCGCGCCGAAGCGGTCATGATGAACGAGCATGGCAATCTGACCTACAGCCAGATCCGCGCCGATATTGCCGAGGTTCGTCTTGGCGGGGCCGACAAGGGCTATCACTTTGAAGGCGAGGCATGGACCGGCAACGTCAACCGCTTCGTCGTCGCCACGCGCGGCGAGGGCGATTTTGATAGTGGCGGGGACAGGGGCGCCGAAAAGGGCCGCTTCAAGGAAGGCGAGGTGCAGGCACTCTATGCCCGCGCGCTTGGCCCATGGTGGAACCTGCGCGGGGGGCTGAGGCAGGATTTTGGCCCCGGACCTCAGCGCACTCATGCCATGCTGGCCATTGACGGCCTCTCGCCCTATCGCTTCGACATTCAGGGCGCTTTGTTCCTCTCGCAACGCGGCGAAGTGACCGGCCGCTTCGAGGCCGCCGTCGATGAACGCATCACCCGCCGCCTCGTCCTCCAGCCGCGCGGCGAAGTGAATTTTTCGGTGCAGGACCAGCCCGACCGCGAACTGGGCAGCGGGCTGACCAGCATCGAAGTCGGCGCGCGGCTGCGCTATGAATTCACACGGCAATTCGCACCCTATGTCGGCGTGCTGTGGACATCATCCCTTGGCCGCACCGCCGATTATGTCCGCGCCGAGGGGAAATCGGCATCGTCTGCCGGTGTGGTGTTGGGGATAAAGGTCTGGTTGTGATTGGATAGGGAGTTTTGCCTCCGGCGGGCAAAGGGCGGGGGCCCTTTGCAATCCCGATACTGTCCATGTTGCGCGGCAGTTCAACCCGGGCGTAACACCTCACCGCCGGAGGCAATAATTTAAGTCGCTTCGCGGATATTCGCTTCGCCATGAAGCGAGCGCCACCCATTAACGGGATTGCAAAGGGCCCCCGCCCTTTGCCCGCCGGAGGCACCTTCCCGAAATAGCGCTATGGTCCACCGGCCAAAGTGAGGCCCGACTTTAGATCCAGCGCAAAGACACAGGGGCTGAACTGTCGTCCCATCCCGGACTTGCCGGGCGCGTGCCTCGCGCCTAACCTTTCGGCAAGACATAAAGAGGATGAGACATGACAGCGCAGCCCCCGCTTTCGATCACCTTTCACGGCGCGGCCCAGACCGTTACCGGATCCTGCATGGAACTGGCGCGGGGGGATGGGGGCAAACATATACTTGTCGATTGCGGGCTGTTTCAGGGCAGCCGGACGCTGGAAACGCTCAACCATGGGCAATTGGGCTATGATCCCTCCGATATTGCCGCCGTGGTGCTCACCCATGCGCATATTGACCATTGCGGCTTGCTGCCCCGGCTGATGGCGATGGGATGGCAGGGGCCGATCTGGTGCACGCGCGCCACGGCGGACCTGCTGGAATATATGCTGGCTGATGCCGGGCGCATTCAGGAAGGCGATGCCATGCGCCGCAACCGCCGCCCCGACCGGCGCGGCGCGGCGCGCTTCGAACCGCTTTATACCGAACAGGACGGGCTGGCGGCATGGCGCGCGGCCCGGCCCGTGCCTTTGAACGAATGGTTTGAACCCGCCCCCGGTTTCCGCGCCCGCCTGTGGCCTGCGGGGCATATTCTGGGCAGCGCCTCGGCCGAGATTGAGGCAGGCGGCGTGCGCCTGCTCTGTTCAGGCGATATCGGGCCGGAAAACAAGGAATTGCAGCCCGATGCGCAAGGGCCTTGCGATCTTGATTATGTGGTCTGCGAGAGCACCTATGGCAACCGGGTCCGCGACCATCTGACCATCGTCCAGCGTCGGGACACGCTGGAGGCGGAAATCAAGGATGCGCTGGTGCGTGGGGGCAATCTGGTGATCCCGGTCTTTGCGTTGGAGCGCACGCAGGAACTGCTGACCGATATCATCCATCTGGCCGAAGCGAACCGCATCCCCGGCGTGCCGATCTTCGTCGACAGTCCGCTGGCCAGCCGCGCCACCCGCGTCTTTGCCGCCCATGCCGACGAGCTGGAAGACCTAGACGGGATCGACATCGCCCGCCACCCCTCGGTCCATTATGTCGAGGATCCGGTTGATTCGATGCGGCTCAACACCATGTCGGGCGCGATCATCATGGCGGCCAGCGGCATGTGCGAGGCCGGGCGCATCCGCCACCATCTGAAACATAATCTGTGCCGCCGCGAATCCACGGTGCTTTTCGTCGGCTTTCAGGCGGCAGGCTCGCTGGGCCGGGTCATTCTGGAAGGCGCGTCGCGTGTGCGCATTTCGGGCAATGAGGTTTCGGTCCATGCCCGCATCCGCCGCATCGACACCTATTCGGCCCATGCCGATCAAAGCGAACTGGCCGCATGGATCCGCGCGCGCAAGCCCGTCTGGGGCAGCCTGTTCCTGTCCCATGGCGAACCGGAGGGGATCGAGGCGCTGGCCGCGCTGATGCAGAAGGAGGACGCGGCCCTTTCGATCATCCGTCCGGCGCTGGGAGAAACCTATGGTCTGGCGCCCGGCACGCCCGCCAAACGGCTGACCACCGGACGCACCGATATTCAGCAGGCGATGGGCCATGACTGGCAGAATGCCTATGCCGCCTTTGCCGCCACGCTGAAGGATGAACTGAGCCATATCAAAGGCCCGACCGAGCGTCAGCGCGCCATTGAGGCCATGCGGCGGGTTCTGGCTCAGGCGCAACGTTAAGCTCTAATCAACATGGACGGGCCGCTTATTGCCATACGCAATAAGCGGCATAGGACGCCGCGCAGAAACTGCCACATTCGCGGCCATGGGCGCTTGGAAACAGGATGGGGCGGTGCGATCCGCGACGAATGACGATGCCGACGCGGCTGTGCGTGCCGTAAAGCGTCGCCGGCTTTTGGCCTTGGCGGTGTGCCTGCCGCTGGGCATGGCGGGCCTTGCTCCGGCGGTTGCGCAGGACACGGCGGGCGGCACCACCAATGTGCAGATTTCCGCCGAGGGCAGGCAGGTTTACGAGGAAATCTGTCAGGCCTGCCATATGGCGGATGCCAAGGGCGGCGGCGGCGCGGGGGCGGCGATCCCGGCGCTGGCGGGCAATCCCAAACTGGCGGACAAGGATTACCCGATCACGCTGCTGCTCAAGGGACGCGGCGGGATGCCGTGGTTTACCGAGATCCTGACGCCTGAACAGATGGCCGCTGTCGTCAATTACGTGCGCAGCCATTTCAACGATTACCACGACATTGTCACCGTTGCCGATGTGAAGCGCGTGGCCACCGGGCCTGCGCCCAAGCGCGACTGCCTTAACGCGTGTGGGCAGTAATTCAGGCGACCCGCCAATCGCAGCCAGCAATTCCCGGAAAAAGGACACAGGATGATCAGTGATCTTTCGCCTCAGACCCGCCGCGATCTGCTGACCATGATCGGTCGCGCGGGGGGCGGCCTTGCCATGTATCAGGCGATGACGGCGCTGGGCCATGCGGCCGAAACGCAGTTTTCCGGCCCGCCCGCGCTGTCGGGCGCGCGCGCCGGGGCCAGCGTGCTGGTGCTGGGTGCGGGGCTTGCCGGGATGCTGGCCGCCTATGAACTGACCAAGGCGGGTTACAAGGTTCAGGTGCTGGAATATCAGGACCGTCCCGGCGGCCGCAATTATTCGGTGCGCGGCGGGGACAAGATCGTCGAGGTGGGCGGCGCGACGCAGACGGTGGGTTTCCAGCCGGGCAATTACCTCAACCCCGGCCCGTGGCGCATCCCGCATCATCACCGCACCTTGCTGCATTACTGCAAGGCGTTTGGAGTGGAACTGGAGCCGTTTATCCAGCTCAACCACAATGCCATGGTCCACCGCAAGGACGCCTTTGGCGGCAAGCCGCAGCGGTATAAGGAACTTGCCGTTGATTTCACCGGCCATGTTTCGGAACTGCTGGGCAAGTCGCTCAATGCCGGGGCGCTCGACAGCGCGGTCAGCAAGGAGGACAAGGAAAAGCTGATTGCGGCCTTGCGTGAATGGGGCGCGCTGGACGGCGATCTCAAATTCACCAGCAACCTTGGTGTGTCGAGCCGCCGGGGCTATGACCGCGCGCCGGGTGGCGGTGTCAATGGCGCGCCCACGCCGTCCAAGATCAACGGATTGTCCGATGTTCTGTCCAGCCATGTCTGGACCCAGATGAGCTTCTATTTCAACTATGTGATGCAGACCACCATGTTCCAGCCCAAGGGCGGCATGGATATGATCGGCAAGGGTTTCTATAAGCAGATCGCCAAGCTGGTGCGGCTCAATACCAAGGTGACGGGTATCAAGCAGGATGACAAGGGCGTCGCGGCCACATGGACCGATACCGTCACCGGCAAGACGGGCGTGGCGACGGCGGACTATATGGTCTGCACCTTGCCCGCCACGATCCTTGCCCAGCTGGACATTCAGGTGTCGGACGCGAAAAGGGCGGCGATCAAGGCCATTCCCTACAGCGGTCAGGTCAAGATCGGTCTGGAAATGAAGAGCCGCTTCTGGGAGGAGAAATACTCGATCTATGGCGGCCACAGCTTCACCGATCAGGCGATCGGCCTGATTTCCTATCCCAATTACGATTTCTTCAAGGACAAGCCTGCCGTCTTGCTGGGCGCCTTTGCCAATGGCGCGGGCGGATATATGCTGGCGGGCATGACCCCGGAAAAACGCATCGAGGCTGCGCTGGCGCAAGGGTCGGTGTTCCACCCCGAGGAGTATCGCCGCGAATTCATGAATGGCGCTTCGGTGGCGTGGAGCCGGATGCCGTGGATCCTCGGCTGTTGCGGCATGTGGACCGAGGAAAGCCGCGCCACCCATTACCAGAACCTCGTCTCGATGGACGGGCGTATCGTGTTGGCGGGCGAACATGCGTCTTACTACGGCTGCTGGATGGAAGGGGCTTTGCTCTCCTCGCTCGATGCGATCACGCGCCTGCACCAGCGTGCGATGGCGGCATAAGGAGGGCATAAGGATGAACGAACCCATCATGCCGATGACCAAGCGCGACCTGCTCTCGATGATCGGGACGGCGGCGGGCGCTTCGGCGATGTATATGGCCATGTCCAGCATGGATCAGGCCAAGGCGTCCAATTTCCAGGGCCCGCCCAGGCTGGAGGGCGACAACAAGGGCGCGAGCGTTTTGATCCTTGGCGCGGGCGTGGCGGGGATGACCGCCGCGCTCGAACTCTCCCGCGCGGGATACAAGGTGCAGGTGCTCGAATATAACGACCGCGTGGGCGGGCGTTCATGGACCTTGCAGGGCGGCGACACCTATACCGAACTGGGCGGGGCGACCCAGACGTGTCAGTTCGCGCCGGGCAATTACATCAATCCCGGCCCGTGGCGCATTCCATGGCACCACCACGGCCTCATTCATTACTGCCATGAACTGGGCGTCGCGCTCGAACCCTTCATGCAGGTCAATTACAACGCCTATGTCCACAATACGAAGGCGTTTGGCGGCAAGCCCCAGCGCTATCGCCATATTCAGGCGGATTTCTACGGCCATGTCGGCGAATTGCTGGCCAAGTCGGTCAATGCCGGGGCCTTGGCCCAGACGGTCAGCAAGGAGGATGGCGAGATCCTGCTCGAAGCGCTGCGTTCATGGGGCGCGCTGGATCGCAACATGCGCTATGTAAAGGGCGCGGCCAGCAGCGGGCGGCGCGGCTATGACAAGGAGCCGGGCGGGGGCCTTTCGGCGGTTCCCGAACCCTCCGATCCGATTGATGTGCAGACCTTGCTGCGTTCGGGCCTGTGGCGCTCCATCGGCGGCAATCTGCAATGGGATCACCTTTCGACCATCTTCCAGCCGGTGGGCGGCATGGGGCAGGTGGCCAAGGGTTTCGAGCGCGCCGTGGGCCATATGGTGCGCAAGAACAGCAAGGTGACCGCCATCCAGCAGGATGAGAAGGGCGTCACCGTCACCTATAAGGACACGAAAAGCGGCGCGGTGATGAAGGCTTCGGCCGATTACTGCCTCTGCACGATCCCTCTGCCGGTGCTGGCCCAGATCGAGATGAATGTCAGCCCCGAACTGGACGCCGCGATCCGCGCCGTGCCCTACAGCACCAGCGTCAAGGTGGGTCTGGAATTCAAGCGCCGCTTCTGGGAACAGGATGACCAGATTTACGGCGGCATCACCTATACTGACCTGCCGATGAGCCAGATCTCCTATCCCTCCACCCGCTATGGCGACAAGGGACCGGGCGTGCTGCTGGGCTGCTATGTCGGCGGCGCGGCGGGCTATGAGCTGACCGCCAGCACCCCGGCGCAGCGCGTCGAAAAGGTGCTGGAATGGGGCTCGCAGATCCACCCGCAATATCGCAGCGAATTCATGAACGGCGTTTCGGTGGCATGGCACCGGGTGCCCTTCACGCTGGGCTGTTTCGGATCATGGACCGAGCAAACGCGCGCCGAGCATTACAAGAACCTGTGCCGGTTCGACGGGCGCATCCTGCTGGCGGGCGAACATGCCTCGTACTACGGCGGCTGGCAGGAGGGGGGCATCACCTCGGCCATCGACGCGATCACGCGGCTGCATCAACGGGTTATCGCGGGGTGAGGCACATGAAGAACATGATTTTGGGCATGGCCCTGATGGGGGCTGCATCGACGGTTCATGCGCAGGCACCGGCGCCGGCGCGCCCCGCCGCCGCTGCTTCGGCGGGCGATGCGGCCTTTGGCGCGCGTATGTTGGGCGAGGCGAGCGGCGAGCAGATCTTCACCCGCGTCTGCGCCGCCTGCCATATGCAGGACGCCAAGGGCGCCGAAGGGGCGGGGCGCTATCCCGCGCTGGCGGGAAACCAGAAACTGGTGATTGGCGCCTATCCGGTGATGGTGGTGGTCAAGGGGCTGAACGGCATGCCGCCCATCGGCACGATGCTGACCGACCAGCAGGTGGCCGATGTGGTCAATTATGTCCGCACCCATTTCGGAAACAAGTTCAAGGGTATGGTCAAGCCCGAGGAGGTCAGGGCGGTCCGGTGACGGCCAAGGGGCATGGGGCCTGTGCGCTCCATGCCCCTTGGCCTCGGCTTGACGCGGCGGGGCCTTTGCGCCATGTCGCATCCACGGCGATGGATTTCCGCCGGGCTTTCGGGCCGAACCGCCTGATGACGGGCTGATGATTCCTGCCTTTCGCTGTCTGGGCAACAAGGTGGGATTATGCGCGCTTTCCTCGAAAATCTGATCGCTCCGCTTCGCATGGGGCGCCTGCTGCTGGTGCTGATCCCGATGGCGGCGGCGGTGGGCACGCTTTGCGCCGCTTTCCTGTGGAGCCTTGATGCGGCCACGCGCGCGCGTTTCGATCATCCGTGGCTGCTCTTCCTCCTGCCGATGGGCGGGGCGGGGATCGGCTGGCTCTATCACCGCCTCGGACAGAGCGTGGAGGCGGGCAACAATCTGATCCTCGATGAAATCCATGAACCGGGCGGCGGAGTGCCTTTGCGCATGGCGCCGCTGATCTTCATCGGCACGGTGGCGACGCATCTCTTCGGCGGCTCGGCCGGGCGCGAGGGTACGGCGGTCCAACTGGGCGGCAGTATCGCCAGCGCGATCGCCAGACTGGCGCGGCTGGATGAGGCCGGGTTCCGGATGCTGCTCAAGGCGGGCATTGCGGCGGGCTTTGGCGCGGTCTTTGGAACGCCGCTGGCGGGCACGGTCTTTGCGCTGGAGGTGCTGGCGATCGGGCGGATGCATCTCTCGGGTCTGCTGGCCTGCGTGGTCGGGGCCTATGTGGGCGACTGGGCCTGTCAGGCCTGGGGCATCCATCATACCATCTACCGGATCACCTACAGCGGCGGGCTGGACGCGCTGCTGCTGATCAAGGCCGCGGCGGCGGGCGCGATCTGCGGTCTGGTCAGCATCCTGTTTGCCGAGGCCAATTACGGGCTGGGCGCATGGTTCAAGCGGCATGTCCGCTATGGTCCGGCGCGGCCGCTGATCGGCGGGCTGATGGTGATCGCGCTCGTCTATGCGCTGGGGACGCGGGCCTATCTGGGGTTGGGCGTATGGTCGGCCGATCCTGCCGCGCCCACCATTCCCGGCTTCTTCACCGGCCCGGTCGATCATGCCGGCTGGGCGCTCAAGATCCTCTTTACCGTGGTCACACTGTCAACCGGCTTCAAGGGCGGCGAGGTCACACCCCTCTTCTTCATCGGCGCGGCGCTGGGCAATGCGCTATCGGGTGTCATGGGGGCGCCGGTCGATCTCTTCGCGGGGCTGGGCTTTGTCGCGGTCTTTGCGGGCGCCGCCAACACGCCGCTGGCCTGTATCCTGATGGGGCTGGAACTGTTCGGGCCGGGGCCGATCGTGCCGCTCGCGGTGGGGTGTCTGACGGCCTATGCCTGCTCCGGGCACAACGGGATTTACCTGTCGCAGCGGGTTCTGCGCCCCAAACTGCTGTATCCCAGGGTGGCGAGCGGGGTGTCGTTGCGGGCGGTGCGTGCGGGGCGGTTCAATGGGGGGAAGTGATGATATGGCGCCCGGTGGGAGTTTTGATGCCTCCGGCGGGCAAAGGGTCTTAACCCTTTGCAATCCCGTTACTGTCGGCGTGGCGTGAGGGTAGTAGCCTAGGCGGCGTGGACAAATTAGCGATGCTTGGCGAACAGGTCTCGCTGCGCTTGGTTGACCGAGGCACTATGCCAATCGACTTCTCGCTTTGATGAGGGGATATGGGCGCGCCGATCCTCATTGTCGTAGAACAGGGTG
>JAADYG010000880.1:0-12596 GCA_023338115.1 Phytopythium boreale | reverse complement strand
CCTTGAAGCACTCCTGCGAGCAGAAGGTGCTCATGGCCGGCGGGATGCCCAGCTTCTTGCACGTCGGGCACACGAGGCTGCCGCGCTTGCCGCACGTCGGCGTCACGCACGCCGTCCCCTCCATGGTCGCTCCCGTTCCTGTGCCGCTTTTGGCTCGGCGTGGTGGGTTTCTTTGTGTCGGGAGCTCTTTGACCAGGAGGAGTGGCCTTCGCCGTATGTGACATACATTTATGTGGACAACGTAAATCAAGTGGATCTCACCTTAAAAACGGATTTGGCCTAGTTTATTTCCCTAATTCAGGAGACGGCGCTTTGATGTTTGATCGGTCACTTTCGAGAAAAGGACGACACTTCAACAAGATGGCGCAGTATGCCGAGGTCGTGACGCCGACGCCCGCGGGCGATCCCGAGACAAGCGACCCGCTTAATGGTGGCAAACAGGTGTGTGGAGTGTCCTGGTCGTCTCACGGGCCGGGTCTGCCGCTTGTTGGCTCGTTACGCTGACTCAAGACGTGTGCGAATCGCTCGACTTAAACCCAGGACGACAGGCCTCGCTCACTTCGTCGTGAGTGATTCACGACGCTATACTCGCGCGTTTACTGTAGAGTTGCCGATGCTGTACCTACTGACCGACCGTGTGCAGGTAGGAGCGCGTATTACTTGGAGCACGGCGCGGGTGACGATCGGCTGCTCGCGATACAAGATATCCCGGTCCCTGGTCGGTCCATTGCGACGGCGTACGTGCCGACGATGCAGGAGCGCGCATAGGTTTTCATGGAAGGAAGGACAGGCTTTTGCTGGGAACTAGCCAACTTTTCCGTGAGCATCGTCGTCTTCACAGTGTACGTTGCAGAGGTGAGTGGACGTCGGTGGCATACTCGAGGGACTGAAGGAGATACTCACGATTGTGCCGAACATGTTTGTCCCCAGCTGTACGACAAACAGCTTAGGCTCTGGCAAGGCCACCGCGCTGTCGAATTCGTTGCCACCGCCTTCTTTGTCGCGGACTTTGTACGCCGTCTTCGCGCCCCCTACTGATCGATTCGAGCTCATACTAACTCGGTTCTTGCACCGGGACAGGCCTTGCAGCTATTCGTCGCTTCCGAGCCAGTGCAATACCTCTCCTCTCGATATGGGATCATCGACTTCCTGACCATCATCCCGGCGCTCATTATTGTGAGTGATTGAGTGGATAGTTTGTAGCTCGCTCTGTTGACTGACGCTGTTTGCCTGTTGCAGTGGATCGTCCCAGGCAGCCACTCCAGAGTGGTGTTCGTATTGAGGGTGCTACGCGTATTTCGTGCGCTGCGTGTGCTGCGGTTGACGCAGTATATCCGGTTCAAGAAGCACGGCTTCGAGTATGAGGTACGAGTCGGTGCATCAATTCGCTCGTCTGGACAACTGTGTAAGTGACATGACGTGGGTCAAACTTTGACAAAACGACGCTGGGCAGCTCGGCGTCTTTGTGCTTTCAGCTGTGGCCGTCATATTCTGCGCTGCAGGCATATATCAGGAGCTGGAGGCTGGCCAGTATCTCGAGGATGAACAGCTCGAGTTCCACAACGCGTTCTATTTCATCCTCGTGACCATCTCCACGATCGGTAAGTGTGCTTCGTGGTGTCCGACACGTGAAAAAAGGTTTCCTGACGAAATGGGTTGCATTCGCTGGACAGGTTACGGAGATATCACACCGCGCACCACACTAGGACACCTATTCGTGATCGTCGTGATTGTCGATGTCTCCACGATCGTGCCGCATCAAGTTGGCAAGCTTAATGAGCTGGCCAAGAGGAACTATTCGTGGGACAAGGACTACACCCCCACCACAAAGACTTCGGGGCATGTCATCGTGTCAGCAAAGCACATATCACTGGAGTCCGCGCTGGATTTCCTTCAGGAGTTTTACCATCCAAGCCGAGGCACGATTAATCTGGTTGTTGTGTTCCTCGGTGAAGAGGGACCACCCAGGACTCTTGCTCGAGCGCTGGCAACGGAGAAATATCGGCACAAGGCATGCTATTTGCGCGGTTCGTTGGTGAACGGCGTGGATCAGCTCCGTGTGAAGCTCAGCATAGCAACAGCCGTGTTCTTGCTGGGGAATTGCCGAGAGCGGTCAGCATCTTCTCGTCAGGATGCCATCACTCTATTGCAGACTCTCGCTGTGCGACGCTGTGCCGAAAGCTACGGACGACACATCGACATCTATGCACAGATGCACTCCCACGAGTTTGCAGCCGAACTTTCACCGCTCCTGCTGGGCTCTTCCGCAAACGAGACCGTACTGTTGAAGAACCTGATGCTGAGCCGCGCGGTGGTTTGCCCCGGGTCAATCACTTTGATATCGAATCTTCTTCTCTCCGCCCAAGCTCAAGAGTTCCGGAAGCTAGCCATCCAGCAAAAGCCGTGGTTCCACGAGGTAAGCACCATGGACGGAGGCGTTATCTACTGAACCGGGAGCCACACTAAAGAATTGTGGTTGCGTTCGCATGATAGTATGTCGACGGCATGAGCCACCAGGTGTTCCCAGTCATCTTCTCGACTCAATTTGATTTCGAGAAATACGAGGACGTTGCGCGAAACCTGTTCGAGAAGTACGGCGCGCTACTCATTTCGGTATTGAGCAAGAGATCGCATCGAGCTGGGAGGTGCCGGGCTTCGTCGCCAAGAGGTTCAACGCCCACCGTTCAACTCGCACCGATCGGAACTTGTATTCGCCAAGAGTACGTTAACATCTTTTAGTTGGTTTGTTCAAGATGTTGGGCTCACCGTCAAATGTTGCTTCCCTCTTGCTACTACAGCGACATCGGGTTCGTGATTGCCAAGACTGCCGCTGATGTGCTGCGGATAGTCGACACCTACGGCTACTGGGGTAGCAGTGATTCAGAAGATGGGCGAAACTACTCCTTCTCCTCGTCAACTAGCGCCGTTCGTATTTCCTCAGAGAATCTGCTGCGCCGCCACTCGCCACGAAGTCGCTTCCGGCAAACTGGCCGCGCTTCTGCCGTCCGAGATATTTCCCAATTGTTTCCGCCACCTGCGATTGATGCCGTCCGAGATATGCGACCTGTGCAGCACCCGAAGCGCACCGAGCTCCCATGGGATGGCAGCACGGACAAACGTGCATTTGCATGCGGCGAGCGGACCGGGATGAGGTCCAATGATCTGCTGAGAGCTGACGAAACGCGCTCGAAACTCGCAGGTCCGTTGCTACAAGACGCGGTCAGGCTGCACGATCATCAGCTACTCGAGCGGATATTTGAGCGAGATCACTGCCGCCGGCAACTGCCGGAGCTGTCGAACCATTACGTCTTGTGCGGAGGGCGTCTGTCGGAGGTGTTGACAATCGTTTCGCTGCTGAAAACTGCGCTGTTGATGAAGACAATACTGGGCCCAGACGCCGACGTTCTCTCGTCACCCGCTTGCTGCGTCATCTTGACGCCAGAAAAGCCAAGTCTGAGCCAGCTGATGGCGATTCTGGAAGACGACGCAAGCGGAGCCAGCCTCCTCGATGGCGTTTTCTTTGTTGCGGGCAGCTCAACGCGAAGCAGGGACCTCCAGCGCGTTGGAGCGCTCAACGCAAGGAGAGTGCTGCTTCTTCCACAAGACGCTCCGTTCGATGACGCGATATCTGACGATGAAAGGCTGCCAAGCATCGGGTTCCAAGCGGAGGACGAGAGCTTCGCGGACTTCGCAGTGATCAGCTCGCTGTTGGCAATGGAGATGATGCAGCACAGAGGAGTCGATCAGGGGTCTTCACGACACGCTAGTCACCGGGTTCGAAGCAGCTCCCGATTCATAGACGGATCGGGAGCATCGCTGGTGTCAGCAGTTGAAGAGCCCTCCAGCTACCAGCGCGAGATCGGACAGGGTTTGCCCGTCGAGAGCGTTAAGGTGCGAGCGCTAGAGCGGTTCCCCGACCTTGATCCAAGCATCTTCAACAAGGAGTCGGACATCATTGAGGAGACGCTCAAGCGCTGTGGCAGTCAGCGCTTTGATGATGCCGAGACCGATGGCTTTCTCCACAAGTCGATTCACCCGGAAGACACCGTCACGGTTCTGCAATTCGCGTCCAACGTCAAGTTCTGCGGTCCGGTTGGCCTCTCGTTCGAAGATGCGAGAAGCCCGTTCCTCTCGCCAGCGTTTGCTGCGGGCAGGGTGTTCATCTGCAGCGTGTTTGATCGGATTGTGTGCCAGTCATTCTACAATCCGTACATCGTCGATGTCATCGAAGCACTCGCTGGTGGCAACACCAACGCGTGCGTTGGTCAGCATCGCTGCACCGGCCTAGAAGCCAAGAGCGACAAGATGAGGAGCGGTGGGTTGAGTGGGGCAGCAAGGGACAGTAGCTCGACCAGCTCGACCGCGCGTATCCCGCGCCAACTCTGTACTGTGCGCGTACAGGAGAAGCACATCGGTGCGCGGTTCGGCGCTGCGTTTGCAGATTTGCTACAGACAGAAGTGCTGACGCTGGGGATCTTCCGTCGGCCGAATCCAGCGCTGGGCAACGCCCTGCCGTTCGTGTACACGTGCCCATGCGCCGACACAATCCTGCACGCCAATGACACGCTATTCGTGCTCAGGTAAGCTCACCGTAGGCGCCGTTCTGTTGCAGATAGTGTATATTAGTCGTTTTGCCAGCACAAGCATCAAGCAAGACCTCCTCGCCGCGTCTACTTCTTCCTTGCTGGAGCGCGCGACGGTTTGGCGGCAGCGGGTGCAAGGGCAGGAGTACCCTTTTTGGGCGGGCCAGTGCCCATGCGTTGGGCCATTTCGCGGCAGAACGCGATGTGCCGCTCAGCTGCCTTGTCGTTGAACCGGCGGCTGCAGAATTCGCACTGGATAAGGCTCGGGTCGGGCGCGGACGGTGCCATGGGCGGCAGCTCCTTGCCCTCCTTCAGCGCCTTGGTCACGTCGCGGCTGGCCTTCATCGCGTTCCGGAACATCTCGCTCTTCTGCTTCCAGTCGTTCGCCTTGGACTTGATCGGCTGCTCCGTCGCTGAAGCGGACGCTTTCTTGGAGGCGCCGCCAGATTTGGAGGCTTTGGCCGCGATCTTCTCGGCTTCGGTGCCCTCCAGCCGCTTGGCGGCCATGTTGAAGACCTTGCGCTGGCCGGTGAAGACCTTCTCACAAACCTTTTGGTGCTTTGCGAGCGACATGGCGTTGAACCGGCGGCTGCAGTTGCCGCACTGCACGAGCTCGTCCTGGTCACCCGCGTACTCGTCCTACGAATGGAACATTTAGACATAGTGAGCTGGCATGACCGCCCGAAGGTTGCAACGTGATCGACGTACCAGCTCGCTGTTCTGATTGAAGCCCGAGGAGATCGGAGGAGGATACCGAGAGTCGTTCGCAGCAGAGTCGTTGTCGCCGTCGTCGTCGTCCCGCATCTGCTGCTTGCGCTGTTGCGCGGGCGGGTTTGAGCGCCGCGGTGGTGGCTGAGGTGGTGCCTGCCGCTCGGCTAGGGATTGTCCACGCGACGCTGCATTGGATCGCGGCATCGGCCGCTGCTGCTGTGGAGGATAACGTGGTTGCTGCATGGACGAGGACGACGAAGCAGCGCGTGCCGAGTTGACGGGGTTCTTGTCGACAAAGAGAGATGCCGACGGGTTAGTCGGCGCGCTGCGCGACATACGCCGCGACATTTTCGACTTGAGCAGCGTCAACGAGCTCTGTGGTCAAGTCAGACGCCATGGCAGAAGGTTCGGTAAGGGACTGGCGCAGCCCAAGCGCGCAACAAGCACCGACGTACCTCCATGTCGCTCTGTGATCCGTACGACCGCGCCGAGCTGGACTGAGGCTGTTGCGTGAATTGGTCGTCGTCGGTGGGCGTGGGCGCTCGCGACTGCCGCCGACGCACGAGCGGCTCGGCGCGCATGCCGCTGCCACCGCCAAAGTTGGTCGACGAGCTCACCGACGCTCCTCCTCCTCCTCCGCCGATCCCGAGACACTGAGGGCATCCGCAGCTCGAGTTCCGGAGACACGGGCCAGTGTGTCGGCCATGCGGAGCAGCCGACTTCTTGATGGGCAGATCGTCCAGCTCCTTGCCGGTCGTGCGCTTTACTTCTCGGAACAAGGTATCATGCTCTGTGTCAATCCAGCGATCCATCCAGGCGCGCGTCGTGAGACAATGGCTGATAATGCACAAGCCCACGCGAGAAGACGGAGGTTGTAGGTGTGACTTGCCGTACCTGGTTCCAGCGGCGCGGGCTCGAAGTCGTCGGGTTGGGGCGAGGGCGGCGGCGCCTTCTTCTTTGGGAACCGCCGTGACAGCGCGTCCAGCGCGTCGGCCTCTTCCTCGTCATCAGCGTGATTGTTATTACTGTGCCGATGGGACGAGGGAGCAGGGATGCGGCTATTGGCCGCCGCCCCCGCCGCCATCGCCGGCTGTCGCTTGACGGCGCGGATCGGCACGTTCTCGGGCGACGGCTCCTTCCGCGGCGCAGGCACAGACGACTTATTAGGGCGGATGGGGGTGTCGTCGAACGAGCGCGGCTGCGAAGACGACGAGCTGGAGGATTCGCGCTCTTCGCGGTTCGACGCGGGCGACGCTGGCACGCGAGCATTGACCCTGCATGAACGACGAAAGTTAGGCACTGGACTTCTCACGGCGACGGTGACCCATGCAGCACGTACTTTGGCGCGAAGGTGTGCTCGTCGGAGCAGAAGCCGCGCTGCCGCTGGTCGCGCAGGTCCTTGGCACGATCGCGCTTCTCCTGCTGCTTGCGCGCGTACTCGGTCGGGTCGCACCGCAGCCGCGTGGCCGACGCCGCTGACTGCTGCTGCATGTTGATCTTGAGCCGTGAAAGCGCCGCTGGCAGGCAGGTGAACCGGACGAGGTAGCGCTCCCTGGCTTTCCCGACGAGTGGGAGGAGCAACAAGGCGAGTGAGCGGCTCGCGCTAAATGCAGACCGCCGCGCCGCTACCTGGCCGCAGTTCTAAGTATGGCGCTGCTGGGTTGAAACGTCACACGGTTGTTTATATCTTGGACGCTGCCCTTTGCGGCGTGAACAGCCATGACGACGGCAACGTCACCTTCCTCAGCGCCAACATCAAATCCAAGCCCAGCGACCTTTGCTCTCCGTCTGATTCGACACCAGACAGCACGAACGAGTCAAGAGCTAGGTAACGAGTTGAGCCACTCACTCACTTCCGCAGCGATGCCAACTCGGACCAAGCAATGGGGCGTTTTCGAGCACGAGTCGCTGTATTACCGCTGCGCTTGCTCGCTATAGACGAATCTGTTGTTGCTGCCCCCACCTACGACGCCGATCGCGGAGCCGTGAGCAGATCGGACGCGATCTCACGGACCCACGGCTGCGAGAACTGCTGCGCGGGCGGCAGCAGCGCGTCGTCTGCCTCCGCCTCCGCCGACAGGATCTGGTCGAACAAGCGGCAAAGCGACAAGCCATATATCAGCATGAGGTTGCCAAAACAATTCCCAATGAGTCAAACGACCGCGCACCAGCTGATCAGCGTCCTGCGACTTGGCAAGCTCACTCGTGAATCCGCACGGGTCGGCCGCGAACTGGCGCATCCACTCGTGCTTGAGCGCCACACGGTGCAGCCGCTCCACGATATCGCGCTCCTGTCGCTTCAGCAGCGCGAGCTCCTTGCGCTGCTCCTGTTGGAGCTCGTCCCAGTCCCTCAGCGCGCGCGTGCGGGCCCTAGTGACCTCGCACACGGCGCTCACGTCCACGTCAAAGAACTTCTCGTCCAGCACCTCGTTCTCCTTGGCCCCATCGAGCGTCAGCGTGTACTCGAGGTCCACCGTGCGCACGGGCGTCAGGTGCGGCTTGAGCGCCGGGATGATGGATGTGAAGGGCAGCGACACGCACTCGAGCACCTCGGCGAGCGTGTAGTCGCACACGACCACGCGGCAGTCGTCCTCCTTGATTAGGTTGCCCCGCTTGATGTACTCCCACGTCGCCATGACGATGTCCTGCTTGGTGAAGGCTGTCGATGGGCCCAAGTACTCGCCGATCGCCCCCGCGAGCACCGGCGAGATGGAGAAGCGCTCGGGCGCCTGCGCCGGCAGCAGCTGGATGCGCACCGTGTGCGGCACGCTGCCTGTCCGCGTGATCTCGAGCCCGTCCACATCATGGCTCGCTTTCTGGAAGCTCGTCCACTGTTTGCCGGTAGGTAAATTGGAGAGGAGCATAGTGGTGCGGTCAGTATAGTCGTCAACCTTCCCTTCGTGTCGACGTGGCTGGACAACGATCGCACCTCAATCATCGAGTCGACGTAGATGCGCGGGTCAAGCTCGATTGTGGCCTTGCGGAAGTAGCTCGAGAAGTTCTGTGTGCCATTGGAGAAGCGACAATCGCGAGCGTTAGGACTTTTCCCGTCGGAGCGGTAGCCGTGACGGAAACGCAAGACGCACGACGATGCTCGGGCGGTCCGTCGCTGCGTCGTGGCCTTCGATGCGCAGCGTCCAGCGCCCGGGGCGCGGCGGCGTGTCGTCCGAGCCGGTGACGGGCGGCTCGTACGTGTGGAACACGCGCAGCTTGAGGCGCTTGGTCTCTGTCTGCGTGTTACAAGTAGACGCCGCCTCAGTAACAGATTGCATTGTGCCGTACATCAGGAGCAGCAGGAGATCGTACGCGCCGCGGGTAGAGCTGGTGGCCGCGCAGCTCTCTCGCCATGGAGCGGATGCGGTCGTCCATCTGCTGCAGCGCGGCGCCCGCGCGCTTCAGGCGGTCGACGTCCGCCTGGAACGGCCACTCGCCCTCGAGCAGTTCCTGCCGGGTTAGCGCGTTGATAAGATGAATAAAACGAGTCATACGTGCGAAAGCAAGGCGCAATTAGGTAGATAAGCGTCTGTAGATGCGCATGAAGCTCTGAAAAACTCCATGAAGGGGCCGAAGCCCCCGCGAGGAAGGCGCCAACCCGTCACATGTAAGCCGTCATTTACCAGCGGGAGGTCATCCATTGTTGCACTTTGTTCGGGAAGTGGCGGGCTGGCGGTGACGATTGAGTATACCGATAACAAAACTGGTATAGGATGGTAGAACCGGTATTATAGAGCGGTCCACATATTTGAATTTGGGTCGCTCCAGATGTAATTTGTACTGTACATCTCCAGTTTGACGGGGTGGAACAACCTGAAGCGGGTAGGGGTACACCGTACACCGGTGGCTAGGGTTTCTTCTCTCTTGATTTCTGAGCCTCAAACCTCAGCGGTCCGTCCGCGGCCGACTTTGCACCATCCGCTCGGCTGTTTTTGCATTTTCGCATTTCTCCCGACAAATAACGCGTACGTCTGAAATATCACAAATGTCAATGCATTGTAAATCAGAGGTCCTATTGCATACTCAAACTGATAATATGAACTAGAATAAATCAATATTTACGTTAAAATATGGATTAGAAAAGTATCGCGTACCGGCTTGCCGATAGTCAGAGGTGCCGCGCTCATTTTTCGCGGAAAAACACGGGGAGAGCGACACTTTGGCGCTTTGCTCGCTTGGTCGGTCGCTCTCGATTGATTCGATTCGCCTCGGCGTCGCCTGCACGTGGGACCATTCTCCGTGGATCTTAACAGGAGAGAAGACGAAGGGGCTGCTTGTCGACCCGCGTGAACCCGCGCGTGCGTCGTCCCTCGCTCTCTGCAGCGCGATTTGCTTCACGATCACCCCTCATTGAAACATAGGCGGGCTCTCGATCGCCGTCATGGAGGAGCGCGATGTCGGCGGCGGCGGGCTGCTCAGCGCGGCGCTGGTGAACGTGGCCAAGGTGGTGCTCATGCTGCTCAACATGGCCTTCATGGTGCTCGGCTGCCTGCTCGTGTACTTTGGCCACCGCGTCAAGGAGTCGGGCTGGCTCGACGTGTTTGAGGGCGACTTCGAGTGGATCGGCACGTGGACGTTCATCTTTCTGCTGGTGCTCGGCGCCGTCGTCATCGCGCTCGCGGCGCTCGGCTGCATGGGCGCGTGGCTTCAGCAGCGGCTGCTTCTCGCCATCTACGCCGGCGTGCTGATCCTAACGGCCGCGCCGTTCGTCGTGCTCATCATTGGCGGCGCGTCGGCGCGCTCGACGGCGGAGGACTGGAGCGCCGAGGACTACCCTGCGGCCGACAACGAGGAGTCGCTGGCTGCGAGCTTCAACACCATCTACTGCCTCGCCCAGGTGCCCTACTACTGCGAAGACATGGCCGTGAACGACGTGCTCACCATGTTCAACATGACGCTCGACGGGTACTTCAGCGACTCGACCACCAACTTCACCAACATCTGCGGATCGGTCGACGTGGACCAGGTCAACACCATCTGCACCATTTGCGAGTACGTGTCCGATTACGAACAGTACGACGTCGTGCTCGACTGGACCGAGTCCGAGTGCCCGCGCAACAGCGCCAACGAGGTCTACTGCGGCGCGTTGCTGCTCAACGCCACAACCGGCAACGACACGTCGGCCAGCGGCGCGCCATTCCTCGAGTGCCGCGACTCCTTCTACGCCCTCGTGGAGAAGTGGACCAGCGCACTCATGGTCGGCTCCATCGTTGTCGTGCTCGCCATCGCCATCGTGTTCGCCCTCACGATGCTGCTCTGGTGCTCTGCCAAGCGCGGCTTCGGCGTCGGCGGCTTCCACAAGTCCCCGCCGCCCACGCCGCTATACCAGTACGGCAATCCGGTCGTGGCTGGTGCTGCGACGGGCACTGGGGTTCGTGAGAGCAGCGAGGTGTACGCGCAGACCCACACGAGCACGAACAGCTACGACCAGCCAGCGACCCACCAACAGCAAGTCCGGCGGTACAACAGCCCGTACTGAGTTCGTCGCGTGGCGCTCTGGGCTGCACGAGCGAGCAGCCAACGTGGAGTTCATCAAGTCCGTCGGGAGTGGTCAAGTGGAGCATGTTGTGCGGCCGTGTCGTGCTGTGAAAGGGTTCAGTCTGTCGATCGCGAGTCCCGTGTTTTTCCTTTTTCCTTTATCTAAAAGCAGCCTTTTTGTCTCTCATTGCTATGCGGTGGTGGTGCGTGTTCTCTGGTTCAGACTGGTCGATGTCCAGTGCTTGTGGCTGTAGAACTTGGCGCCGCGAAGCTGCTCGATGGCCTGCACGATGCAGAAATAGTAAACCAGCGCACCTATTGCGAAGAAGGGCGCGCCGTGAGTGGGCAGCAGTTCGTTCAGGCACATTCAAGCAGACTGCGTACACAGCTTGTGGGAGCACGAGAGCGCGCGATACCCGTCGAGGTCCCATAAGCCATCGAGCGACAGCCCAGCGCTAAGATAATGCTGCCACAACAGAGCAAGCAGCCAGTATCAGGTGAGACTCG
Source organism: Phytopythium boreale (assembly GCA_023338115.1). NCBI lineage: Eukaryota > Oomycota > Peronosporomycetes > Pythiales > Pythiaceae > Phytopythium > Phytopythium boreale. The sequence continues at coordinate 1,323 of JAADYG010000880.1, read as the reverse complement.
CGGCATCCGGTGCCAGCCAATTGACTCCTGATGTCGTACGAGCCGAATCCCAGCGAGGATGGTCGTCAGGGCGATGTACGCTGGCAGCGAGAGCAGCGTCGGCCGAAACTGTTTGTAGAGGATGCCGAAGAGCCCGCTGCGGAACAGGAACGTGGCGCCCAGCAGCGACAGGAAGTTGACGCACGCAAAGATCTGCAACAGCACCTGCGCACTACGTAGAGCGGCGTGCGTAAGGCTCAAGTCAACGTGAGTCGAAAATGGGGTGAGGGTCGTCGACGACGACCTCACATGTACGACGAGTCGTCGTACATGGAGAGGACCGTGTTCTCGGTGTGCTCCGCGCTTCGCCCGGTAATGTCGCCGAACTCGATCGCCGAGTTGAGCAGGATGTCCACCAGGTACAGAGCCATGGCGAGCGCGGAATGGCAGGCGAAGTACGGGCTGTGCTGCTCCAGAACCGCAGCGCCCGAGCCGAGCGTCGGCCCGTGATTGCCGCGCATACTGACTGAACAATGCACCGAGTACGAAAGAGGGGCAGCTCGGCCACTTCAAGCAGCGCGGCCCATCGTTTTGTCGGACACTGTACATTCATTCAAACGAACGTTCGTTTGATTACCGGTAGGCGTATTTTTGCACTTCAAGCGTTTGATTCGCCGGAAATGGGTTCGCTCTTGCCGTGCCGGCTTGGCCCTCAACACAAGGATTGGGCTCTCTTCACGCACTTGCACGTCGCTTCTACTGGACTAGAGCTACATCGGATCGAAAAGGGCGTGTCTGCGCTACTACCAGCGCCAGCAAACCAGGACAATCGACAAGTAGGTACTGCACTGCATTGTTGCAGTGATAAGGCTCGACGTCGAAACGACCGACTGTGCGAATCACAAGCGGCAGCGACCGAGTCGCGGAGGCGTCCGCATCATCGACAAGACAGTTTGGAGTTCCTTCTGGTCGCCGACGTTGCGACCTCAGCGACACGCGCCATGCAGGTCGCATCTATGGCAGCTACTATAAACAAGGGTAAAGGCGTCTATCGGTACCTACGAAGTGACTGACTACCAACCAGGCATGCAAGAGCCCGTCATTCCCGCGGTCAGAGTAGTGAGTGACGATCGTACGCACCCTGTTCGCGCACCATTCCAACGTTTCTTCCAGCTATCTAAGCCAAAAGCGGCGCGTCCAGACCAGGAACGGGAGCGACCATGGAGGGGACGGCGTGCGTGACGCCGACGTGCGGCAAGCGCGGCAGCCTCGTGTGCCCGACGTGCAAGAAGCTGGGCATCCCGCCGGCCATGAGCACCTTCTGCTCGCAGGAGTGCTTCAAGG
>JAADYG010000088.1:0-65877 GCA_023338115.1 Phytopythium boreale | reverse complement strand
TCTCTTGGGACGCTTGCTTCCACGAGCCATCTCGCCCAGTTGGGCTGCATTGAGCGAGATCGAAAATGAGGTCCTTCGCCAACATCTCTGGTCCATGATGAGTAAATTTTGTGCGATAGCGACTCTGTAACATGCTATTGGCGCAATCAAGAAGCACAAATGTGCGGTGGTAGCAAGCATTTGGTGCAATCAAGCGTCCTAAATGTGCGGTTGTATAATGGAAAGCTTGGATCGAAGTGGATGGAGCCATATATCATCACACGTCGCGTACACAACCATGCGTACGACGAACATCCACGGGCTTTACACCCGCACGACGTGATTCTCGCAGACAGCAGCATTGGACAACTAGTGAAGCGCCTCCTCGGCAAGCACAAGCGGAAGAAAAGCGCCAAAGCAAGCGAAAACGTCAGCGTCAGCGATCCCCAAATTAGCGGTCACAGTTACAGAGCGAAACGCCACAAAGATGCGGATACGCTCTTCAACTGTTTGCATGTGACGTGCTCATGCAATTGAAGGGAAATGCTCTTCAAGTGAAAGCTCGGTCTGATATGAAAGGCCGCTTTCGCGATGAAGTGGGTGCGTCACGCCGGCAACTCGTGCCAAACGGAACAGTACCGTGGGGAGAAAAGCCAACGTTCCAGCAGCGTTGCCGCGGCGCTCAATGCGCAGGCGCGCCGATGGAAGCCGCGCTACGTGACGAGCGCTCCGCCGACACGACCGCGCCCTCGATCACCTTCCACTGCAAGTGACCGTGCGCGCAGCGCATTTGCTAGAGCCCCTTCCAGCCCCCGTGGCTCGTCTCGAACAAGAAACAGCAACGCAATGTAAACCCCGACACTGATAAGCGCGTCCTTTCTCGATGAGCGGACGGTTTCCGGCCTTTCTCGGTGGGGAGAGAGCTCCCCAAGCGCCCGCCACACTTTCCACGAGCTCACTTTGCAAGATCCTTTGCAGCACGCAGACCACCGAAGCCCCACGACGTCCTCTCAAGCCCTAGAAGTGTCTTTTCCGAGGTTCCAGACCACACGCTGCGATGTACCTACGCCTTCGGCACCATCAACCTCTTCCCTCGCCCATGGACGGACTTCACCAAGCCAGCGCCTCGTGCCTCGCGATCACGCTGTGCGCCCTCGCGTCGCTCGGCGGGATCTCCATCGGTTATGACTTCGGTGTCAGCTCCCGCGTGGTGCGCATGGACTCGTTCCTCGAGTCGTTCTGCGTGGGCTACGACAAGAACACCCTCGAGTCGTGCCGCTCATCTACTGAGGACTCGGAGAGCTGGAAGCCGATGATGGCCCTCTACAACGTCATGTACTGTCTCGGCTGCGTCTGCGGCGCCTTTCTCGGCGGGTGGATCGCTGATCGCTGGGGACGCCGCAAGGCGATCTTCGTGGGCGCTTTCGTCTATTGCTGCGCCACCTTGTGCGTGGTTTCCGGACAGTCCCGCGACTACGTCATGGTGCTTGCAGCCCGCTTCGTTCAAGGCATGGGTACCGGCGAGTACTCGGTCGCCATCCTGGCGTTCACTTTGGAGATCGCGCCGAGCAACCGACGTGGTCTCTTCACCGGCATGATGCAGCTTGCCGCGGCTACAGGCTTTGTGCTCGCGCCCTCCCTCGCCCGGTTCGCCAAGGACTTCGAAGTCGGTATGGAGATGCAGTCGGCCTCGATTGAGTGGAAGCTGGCAGCGGGATTTGCGGCCGTGCCACAACTTGTCGTGATTGCAGTCGCATTTTTTCTGCCGGAAAGTCCTCGCTGGGCGTACAGACACAACGGACGACTGGCGGCGGCTGTCATCCTTCATCGTCTGCATCCCAAGGCGACCATCACGCGCGAACTGAACTTAATCGACGATGAAGTCACCCGCGAGACGCAGCGCAATGGCCATTGCCAGGCATCCTCGTCGCTTGGCGACCTGTGGCGAGTCGCACCCGTTCGCCGTCGTGTTATTGTCACCATGACAATGCAAGTGCTGCAGCAAGCAACAGCAGCATCAACGGCGCTCGCCCTAGCTGGACCGATCTTTGAGCTCGCAACCAAGGAAGTGAAGCCCGCGGGGAAACCGGAGCAGCTGACTGGCGTTGACATGGCTCAAGTGCTTGCAGGCGTGGGATTGGCGGCCATATTCCCCGCGTTGGGGTTGGTCGAGACGCTGGGTCGTCGCCTCATGCTTCTGGTCGGCGCTGCCGGGATGTTTCTCGGGTACTTTGGGGCTGGACTGGCGCTTGCGCTTGGATGTCATGGCGCAGCCGCCGAGGACATAGCGTGCACGAAACTCGCAATGGACTGCTTCATCGTGGCGACGGCGTTCAGCGTCGGCATGACTGGCATGTCGTGGGGACCCGTTTGCTGGACCTACTCGGCTGAGGTCTTCGGGTTCCATCTTCGCGCTCGCGCTATCTCCATGTCTGCTGTGGCGACCTGGTCGACGGCTGCTGCCATGGTCTACAGTGCGGCCTACAATCGCGAAAAGAATGTGAGCACCGCGCTCTTCCTGCTCGCGTTTACATGCGTCGCCTGTGGACTGGTCGCTTTCTTTTGGTGCGTCGAAACCAAGGGCGTCGACTTGGAGAAGGTGGAGAGCCTTTTCTGCCAGCACGCCCCCACTGGAGGAGAAGCGAAAGTGAAGTCGGAGGATGTGGTCACCCCATCCATTGCCGAGTCTGAAGCGCCGTATCGCATGGAGTCCACCACGTCATCGATCGACAAGGTGCCGTACCTCATTTGACAAGTTCGACCCGTTATGACAGTCAGCAAGTACGCGCGCGTATCGGTCGTACAAGCCAACGCTGTAATTAAGCCAACAAGCAACCTTTGATCTACTTGAGCCGTCCTGTTTGAACTTTGCTACGTTCACTGTCGTGTCCCCGCCACCGCCTGTTCTCACGCGTGCAGCACAAACAAGCGGAACGAGCGTGTTGAGTTCATGGAGGACCCAGAGATCGCCACGTTCTCCACGAGCGTCAGCCCCGCCTTCTTGAACGTTGCAAGCAGATCTTCTTCATACGTCACCGCGCCGAAGTCGATCGTCGTCAGGAACTTGAGCAGCGGCTTACCGATCTCGACCAGCTTGGATCGGCACGTCTGGATCGTTTGCGTCGCGTAGACGAAGCCGCCGGGCTTCAGCATCGCCACCGCGTGGCGGAGCGCCGCTACAGGGTCCGGCATGATCATCAGAGACGCGCTAAAGTACACGCCGTCGAACGGGCCGCCCTGGTAGTCGTAGAACGACGCGTGGTGAACAGCGACGAGCTTCTCCAGCTCGCGCTCGACCAGCAGCGCGCGGCACTGCTTGACGTAGTCGGCGTCGTAGTCCACACCCTCGACGGTAATCTGCTTGGACACCAGCATGTCGCGGTTGTTGGCGAGCGCCGAGCCCGTGCCGATGCCCACGTCCAGCAACTTGCTCTTAAGCGGAAGACGCCACAGCACCTCGGCATACCAGCCGGACGTGAGCTTGACAATCAGCGTGTCGTACACTCGCGCCCGCGCCAGGCGCATTGCGCCATACACCACCAACGCACCCACGCTAACGGCCACGGCCGTCGTCAGCGCGCGGTTCTTGGCCAGCAGCTCCACCGACATGCTGTCTGCTCCCCAACAGTCTTGTTTGATAGTGAGAGAGTTCCTCTCACTATCAAAGAGGGAGCAATTGAACACGCCAATCCAACGACACGCCAATTCAACGTTCGCGCGACCTTCGGACCACCTTCACGTCCTTTTCGTGAAATGCGCAATCTGTCCACCTTCGCGCCACCTTCGCCCCACATCCAAACTTGAAGCAAGAGTGTTGGTCGGCGGTTCTTTTTCCCTCGCTTGGCAATCACGCAAACGAGAAAGGCCGGACGCGGAACATGCTGTCGATGGAGCGCGACGATATCGACGACGGCGGCGACGACGACCGCGCGCGGTGGTTCCCGCCCAGCGCCCCGCCGTTGTCTTCGCTGTCTCCGCTTCCTGACGAGCTCGGTCGCGCGCCATGGATCGACGCGCCGCGTGCTCCACCGGCAGTCCAAGCGCCGCCGTCAATCGACTTCCACCAGTACCCCGGCGTCGCGTATGGATCTATTGGCGCGCCACCGCCGCCTCCTGCGCCGTTCGCGTTTCCAGGACACTTAGAAGCGCTCAGAATCTCCTCTCGGATGTATATAGCGCAGCGATCCGAAGCGCCGGCGCCTCCCGCGCACCCACGCCAAGCGTCCTCACGCCGACGCCGTCGGAGCGCGGGGGGCCAGCGTCACAGCTACAACCTCACATGGGCCTTCTCCGTCATGGCGCGCTTCATGCTCCTGCTATTCTTCGACGCGGCAAATGGCGTCTTGGGCCTGTGTGGTGCCGTGGTCGTCTGGGCGGGCGTGCTACTGTCGATCGCGACGCTGCCGCTCTGCGGCTTCGGCATCGTTATCTTCCACTCGTTGTTACGACTGGCCTGCTACCTCTGCCAGGTTGACGTGGTGATCCACAACACCGTAGCAGACGCCGACCACAAAATCACATTCGTGTCGTCTCCATACTTTGGCAGCGAGCGCGAGTCGCTGCTACCTACACGTGCCATCACACGTCGACCAGCCGACAGCTTCTACGACTGGAGACTAGATCACGGACCCGCGCTGCGCTTCGAGAGGACCCTGTACGAGCCGTCGCCGCGCTCCATCCTCGCCACTATCTACTTCGGCACGGTCAAGCTCGCGCTCGGAGTACTGGATCTGGCTGCGGTTGGGCTCTTGTTGGCCGACGTCGGGTTCTTGATCGGCGACAAGCGCGTAAAGGTCGAGATTCCGCACATGGACGAGCACCCGCTCACGGTTTACCTGGTGTCGCTGGCCTTGCTGCTCGTCGCGCTCGTGCTGGTGCACGGACTCGCGGAAATCTCGAAGCGAGTCACCCGCTTTTTCTGCTGCGAGGTCGATCTCTCTCGCGGGATGTGAAGGAAAGGGGAGATACCAACACCGTCTTTGTGGGACGGGGTCAACACGGCAGCATCGTCAACGAGATCGATGGTCTCATTACACCATCGATTAGTCTCACAACGGTGGCTACCGGTTCTACCAATGTTCAGGTCGGGAAAGAGCAAGGCATGCAAGGCATGCGGCGTCAAGTTTCGCAAGAAGGGCCAGCCAATCATCGTGACCGGATGCAGCCACGCATATTGCACCGCGTGCATGCGCGAGCGATGCGTCGACGCTGTCGAGAGTTTTCACCGTGGCAACGGAGCTGTGGCGGCCAAACCGTTTAAGGGAGCGTGTTGCTCGTGCGGTGGCGAGGTTCCTTTGGAGGTTGTGGAAGGCGTGCTTGATCGCGATGACTTCTCCAAGTACGAGCAGCAGTGGACGAGGTCGCGCGTGACCTGCGTCAGTTGCTCGAAAGCTGAATTCGAAGGCAACACTCGCTCCGTACCGTGCGGCCACAAGTATTGCTGTGAGTGCGTGCGACGCATGTGCCGTCTGGCTCTTGGGGATCGCGCGCTCGCGCCAGTGCGCTGCTGCCGGAAAGAGTTTCCACTCGAGTGCGTCCGAGAATCGCTCGCCGAGGATGAGTTTGCCACGTACCTTCAGCTGCTGAAAGAGAGAGAGAAAGACTGGAAGAGCTCGGACCTCCTGTCGGACACCGAGTACGCGGAGACAGTGCGGCTTGTGGGCGCAAAGCATTGCCCGGGATGCGGCATTGGGGTAGAGCGCGACTTTGGCTGCATCCACATGACGTGCCCGATTGGACATGAGTTTTGCTTCTCCTGCTTGCGGCTTTGGGGATCGTGCAACTGCCCGCTGCTGCCTGATGAAGAAGTTCGGCAGATCTTGGGGGAGGAGTAGCTGCGTCTGCCTTACGCGGAGATGGCACAGCGCGCCCGGTTGGTGCTGCGATGTCCAAGCGAGCGCGGCGACTCAGAACTTCGTCGTGATTGGATGCAGGATCGGCACGGTATCACCAAGAGACCTGAACGAGGTTCACATTTGTGCCATCGGGGTCCCATTTGTTATGTTGCATGTTGTGTCAACTGTTGCTGATCGAACCGGTCAGTCAAGAGGGTACGCGCGGTATCCCGTTCCTCGTCAACCTTTGCGTCGCGTCCCATGAGACTAACTGTCGCAACCGTTCCTCACTCGTGTTCTCGCTCTGCTTCATTTCGAGAAAACAGACCGAACGCGAAGACGCCGCACAGTGAACACTGCCCGGCCTGGCTACCCGCGGAGCCATGGCGGGGGGAGTCATCGCGGTGAATCGCGGTGTTGACTCGTGCGTGTTCTGCTCCAAGGATCGAAGCGAGATAGACGGCACGACCTCCGATGCCACGGTCCGACCGATGTTTCCGCTTCGCTGTGGACACGGAATATGCCGCGCGTGCCTGCCGCAAGTTGCGCGCTCCAGTCTCAGCTCGCGTATGGTCCCTGCGCGCTGCTGCACGCGTCCGATACCGGAAACGTTCCTTCGCGCGGTGCTTGACCCAGAGGAGTTCGTGTACTACTCGTATCTGCTGCGCAAGTCGAGGAGTGCACCGACGCGTGCGCTCCCATCAACGGCAACATCTGCTGCAGCTTCAGCGCCACCGTCAACGCCAGACGCGGCCGCTGCCGCTCAAACCCCGAGCCTGACGCCGACAGGGCCTACAACGAGAAGCAAGGGCAAGCAGAAGCTGGTGCGGAAGCCCGCGTCCGTTCGGAAAATCGCTGTTTTGGATCTCGTTAGTGGCGAGAGTGGCGACTCGGAGTCGGAGGCTGGCGATAGCGCCGCTCCCGTGTGCCACTCGTGTGCTACGGGCGTTTCGAACACGCGGGCTCGGTTCACTGCGCCGTGCAAGCACGTGCTGTGCCGCAACTGCATCATCGCGCGCTGTCGCCACGCGATCGCGAACGACGAAGCCCCCGGCGGCATCGGCGTTCCTTTGCACTGTTGCGATCAAGTGCTGTCGCTGGAGTTTGTGCGTGGAGCGATCACGAAGCGCGATTTTGCCAAGTACAGCTCGCTGTTCGCCAAGTACGAGGCCAGCCAGAAGGCGTTTCCACGCAAGGCTATCACGAGAGGCCAGAAGCGTATAAGCCATGACGAGACGGTCGGTGCTGCGAATGAGACGAAGAAGAAGCTGCGCTCTGCGGACGCCTCGACTGCGAGCACAAGCGACGATGGCGGCGTCCAAGACTGCATTTCGTGCATGGAGCAGATTTCGTCGGCGGCCGAGCGCGTGAAGGGCCCATGCGGTCACACGTACTGCCTGTGCTGCTTCGGCTACATGGCCAAGCTGAGCTTGCAGGACCGCGCGAGGGTGCCGGTCCGCTGCTGCGGGGTCGAGTTCCCGGAGGAATTTGTGAAGCGGGTGATGCCGGCCAAGGCCTTGGTCGTGTACCGCAAGTTCCTCGCCGAGAAGAAGCCTGGCGATTCGAACCTCAAGTCGGATAAAGAATACGCGGCGCTCATCCGGAAGATCCGCGGCAAGCAGTGCCCGACATGCGGCATCGGCGTGCAGAAGGTGTCGGGCTGTCCAACAATGACTTGTGCGTTGGGGCACGTGTTTTGCTGGAACTGCGGCATGAACGTTTGCGAGTGCGCTCGCTTGCACGTGGCACGTGCATTGGAAATCCACATGACGGGGCCGTGAGGGGGAGGAGCTGTGCGTGTTATGCATGTGCATTGCATTCTGCATTCAGGTGTTGACTGCTGTTTGGTTAGTTTGGTTGGCGTGTAGTGGTGAGAGCATGGAGGAGTGTGTGAGGTGGACACGATGGGAGTTTAGGTTGCTTGGTTCGTGCGTTGCATCGTTGGCATTGGCTTCCAACTGACTGACGCGCTGACGAGTTGCTGCCGTTGGTGAGTAGACAGCGTCGCCGGTTGAAGAGGTCGAGAAGCATCCGCCGTCTCCCAGTCTCAATTGCATCAACCCCAGCGATGACGACGCCACCGTCCCAAGAATGCCCGCGTTTCCCAGCTCCGCTCTGCTCGATGCGACGGTTGAAGAAAAACAGCTTGACGGCTTCCGACCCGGGAGCGGGGACGAAGAACACAGCCGACCAGCACCGCCAGCACTCGTCAACCTACTCGCTTGCAGTCACCAGGCACAATGAAGACGATGTGGATGAAGATGACGCGGAAATCCACTACGTCTCGCCCGACGGACGACTTCGCCCACGAGCAGTGCGCTGCTCTTGGGCTTGACGGCGACTTGGACGTGCCCATGCTGATGCACAGCGACGCTGTCGATGACGGAGACGCCGCCGCGCTTCAAGCGCAGTTGGAAGAGATCGTCGTACTCGAAGCCTACCGTGAGGAGATCCGCCGCGCGGAGGAGCTGGCGCTGGACGAGGCGGTGGCGCGCAGTCTCTACGCGAGAGACGAGCGCAAGCTGCTGTCCGCCGGTGGAGCGGGGTCGCTGAGCGACGACGAGTGGAGCGAAGACGACGACTCGCTGGTGATGGTGTCGTCGAATGCTTGGCTGGAGGAGTCCAAGCCGGCGCCGAGCTGCACGTGCTGCCTGTCGCGTCCGGAAGACGAGCGCGATCGGCGGATGCTGCCGTGCGGTCACTTGTATTGCAAGCAGTGCGTGGCGACGCGATGCGGCATGGCGGTGCGTGACCGGTCGATGTTGCCTGCCCACTGTTGCAAGAAGGAGTTCCCGGTTGAGTACGTTCGAGAAGCGCTGTCGGCGGCGGACGCGCGGTTGTACGCGCGGTTCCTAAAGGAGAAGGACTGGACGACGCTGGACCTCGAGTCGGACCGGGAGTACGCGATCGTGGTGCGGGCCGCTGGCGCCAGGCAGTGTCCAGGTTGCGGCATTGGTGTCCACCGCATCGACGGCTGCAGTCGCATGAAGTGCAACAACGGGCACGAGTTTTGCTACACGTGCGGGAAGAAGTGGAAGACGTGCGGCTGCGCTTACACGTGAGTGACAGAGGCTGGCGTGGTGGTGGTTCGGCGTTGGGTGGGTGGATGGGTTGGTCGACTGGTGCGACTCTGCTGGTGGCGTGCAAGTCGATATAGTTGGGAATGGTAGTTGTTGGTGGAAATGGAGTCTCTTGGCCTTGATGAGGGCGTCGACAGGTCCTTCACTTGCTCACTGGACTCGCTTGTTACTTTTACACGTGTTGTTGGCTGCTCTCTCCTCCATCATACACCCACTCCCTCCCCTCACTCTACTATATGACACGTTCCTTGTGCTTCTTCTTCTTCACTGTTGCTGGTCGCGCTGGCGCTGCTGCTTGCCGTGCTTGATGCAGAAGCCGCCGCTGCGCGCGGCATGCGAGCAGCCGTCCGTGGCGCAGCGCTTGCCGCCGCCGTGCGAGTAGCAGATGCCGCCAGACTGCGCGCTCTTGGCGCAGTTGGCAACGGCGCAGCGCCGGCCGCCGCCGTGGGAGATGCAGAACCCGCCGCGGTGCGCGCACTTGGTGCAGCCCGTCATCTTGCAGAAGTGCCGCCCGCCGTGCTCCATGCACAGCCCCTTGCGCCTCGCGTCGTTGCCGCAGTTCTCTCGCCGGCACTTGGTCGTCCGGTGGGTCTTGGCCGTGGACGTCGTGGAGCACGAGCTGTCGCTCTCGTCCTGCACACGCGGCCGCTTGCAGGCTGCCATGAACGCCGGCGGGGGCGCGTGGGTCATGGCCGGGATCATCACCGGCGGCGGCGGCGGCGGCCGCTTGAGCGTCGATGGAGGGTACATTGGTTGGTGGAACGACCCGTAAGTGGGTGGACACGACACGGACGGTGACGTCGACGACACTGGCGACGACATGGCCGAGGACGCTCGGATCTCGGGCGACACGACCGACCGGAGGCCAGGCAGCATCTGCGCCGGCGGCCTCGACACGACCGGAACGCTCATGCTCGTTGTGGCCGGCCGTCCGTGGATGTGGTCGTGGCAGAAGCCCTGCATCTTGCCAAAGTTGGCGCACCCGGGGAAACGGCAGTAGTCGGGCAGCACGCGAAGCGGTGCCAGAACGGGCGGGTGCCGGCGCGTGTTGGGCGGGCTGATGGTCGCTTGGGAGCTCATCAGCGGCGGCAGCGCCGGGTGAGTCGACTGGTGGTCGTGGCGAGTGTCGACGTACCGGTCAGGCCGCCTCGCGTCGGCGTCCACCACGCTCTGCATGTTGATGGTCACACCGGCACTGTGGGCCTTGTCGTCTTGGTACTGCTGCTGCTGCTGCTGCTGGTGCTGATACTGGTGGAGCTTGGAGACGTGCGGCATCGGGATGTGGCTGTGGTGGAAGTGGTGGTGGTCCACCGCCGCCGTCGAGCTGGAAGACGTCGCGGTCGATGCGCTGGAGGCGACGACGGCCCACGGGTTGCCCGCTTCTGGCCGGCTCGGCAGCAGCATGGACATTTCGGTTTACTGTATGTATATGGTGCAATTATGACACGTCGCAATTGGATCGGAGCCCTCGCGCCGGACTCGGATTGGACGGGTGGCGGAACGGATCGGATGACAAAATGGGGAATGAGCGGCGGGACGCGAGGCGATCAGCGCTTCTCTGGTCGCTGCGCTCGCGAACGTGAGAGACACGGGCGGAGCGAGCGCGAGGCAAGTTGAGAAATGACGAGCGCCGTTTTTTGGCTTCGGATACTGCGTGAGCCGCACAGTCAAGGTGTGGTTTAGAATTGCGGAATTTTGGCAAAAAATAGGGGTGGGGATGGTCAATTTTGTAATGCTGTTGCTTACTTTTAGCAAATGTTTTTATTTGTTATTTTCATCATGTCACTGCCAAATGGCGTCAGTTTACAGACCTCGGGCCAGACATTTTGGGCAAGGCGGGCTCGGGGAGTGGGACCATCCCGGCTTTTTATGCAAAAAGAATGCGAGAAAGGGCGGTCGTCTTTCAAAATGGTAAATAAAAATGTCAGAATGGAAGATCTCAATACAATTGATGCCTGTTTTCTTTGCCTTTGCTTGACGAAAACTCATCAAAATGCGCGTCGGTGGCGACCAAATCAGACGTCGGGTGAGGGGAAGGGAGACTCGCGCCGATACTGAACACTTTCTGTCGACCGGCGTCACGCGAGTGGTGTGATTCGGGTGCCATTCGATCTTCTTGACTGGCTGTTTGTATGCCGGCGCGGCGTAATGCGCTGTGTGGCTTTGTCCGGCGCGAGAATGCAGAGCGCAGGAAGCACGGAGACTTTTGGCACGTCCATCCTCAGAGGTCCTGATTTTTCGTTGGGCGGCGGCTGGTTGCCATCCTGTAAATTTTATCCTTGCAGACAGTCGACCAGTTTAGCTAAATCGGATATTGTGCCGTACTAATTTGAATTGTGCATCGTACTTCGAAGTATCGAATTTATACGCTGAGATTGGAATTCCGTTGCATTTTCTTATTTTCTTAACCTGAGTGAAAATTTAGCTGGAAAACCGTCAAAAGTAAATTTATGATGCTTGCTTTTGCTGGTGGCCAGTCAATTGAACTCGTGATCTAACACCGCGCCATTTACAGTGAACAACTCTGCAAATCAGTCGAAATACACAGCAAGATCGGGCAGAAAAGACGGCCTCAACATGCGCGGCCACTTGGCGATTTGCACGTGTAGGAACGTGGCAACGCGTTCTCCACTCAGTCCGCCGCGGGCGTAAATCTCCGCGGGGGTTCGCCGCGCGTTCCCCGCATTTTTGCTGGAGTATCTTCGGTCAGATCGCGGAGCCGCTCGCGCGGGAAGAACCACGTCGGATTTCGTCCGTCGGGCTGAGTTTTCTCTGCGGGACATTGAAGGCGGCCGGGTTTTGGCGCCACTCTGATTTATTTTCGCTTGTTTTTCGCAATGATCGCGATCATGAAAGCGAACGGACAGAGTGGGACGCCCGTTGGCCCAATTGCAAAACGCTAAAAACAGTGGGACGTCAGTATCTTTTCAATAGAGAAGCAACAGCAAAAAACTACCGGAATTGCACCAAATTGTCATTTTACAGCCCAAAAATTAGCTACATACAGTGTTCAAATGGTTAGCCACGAAGTCTCAGAGACCAAGGTGCCACTCTTGTTGGGCGGATTCTACTGGGCATAAGCGCGGAAGCTTCCGCAACACAGAGCGCGTTGCTGGCAAGAAGCGATCGTTCGAAGCGGTCGCGCGCGACTTGCGGTTGGTTTGTAATCGATCATTACGGGCGTGATCTGCCGGACGCGTTGCGTCCGCAATGAACGAGCGCTCGCATCCTTGCAGTATTGTGGCAAGCAGTTCCACCAATACACTTTGAAGTGCACATCAATACCAGTAAGTCATCTAAATTGCAAGCACGTTGAAGAAGCTAGGGTCACGCAGTGCGCGCCGATTATAATAGCCGACGGCGCGATTTAGGCCTGCGTCTGTTTATTCCCGAGGGCAGCAACACGGCAGCCACTATTCAAGCGCCGAGCGCCACAAGCGCCCTCCATATGCGCCTGAAAGCGCGATCACCGTGCGCTGCGCAATCCGCTCGCCACCTGCTCGGAGGGGGGACCATTGGCGCGACACTCGCGGTCATGTGGCCCGCACCGTGACAGTCTCGCGCTTTCAATATTCCCGCCGCCGCATGTTCAATCGGCTATCCGACCGAGCCACCTGGAGTTCCGGACGTGTTGGCTGGTGGAGACGACAAAAGACCTGCTGTTCAGTATTTACAGAACTACAGTAAGCCCCCGAGACGTGCCGATGTTGCACACGCATCGACCGCACGACGGGTTGTCTTGGGCTCAGTATACGTTGTCAGCATTGCGTTTTTCGCCTCCAGCCGGAAAATTTCGCGAGCGCCCAGCTTGTCGCGCGTGATTGGGGCAAAGACTGCCATCCGGTGATGAAAACGTAGTAAATGGCAAGATAAAAGATAAAACAGCGCGACGGCTATTATTGTTGGATGCGCGTCCGACGGAAAATGTCTCGATGCGCTAAACTGGACTTATGGCCGGCGCAGCCATCGACAATGGGCGGCGGCGAAGTGACGCGCCCAGCTGCGCCTTCCGTATCGATCGGCCAGGAGATCGGGCGCCTCCGAGCGCTGCTGGGCAATGCTAGGTGCTCATGTCCTCCTCTTGCTGCCCCTGCCATGCAGCAGCCGACGGATCGATTGGCGCGAGGTAGGCGAAGCGTGGGCCGATCCCTTCGCCGGCGTGAGACTGCAGGATGGACACTCGTGGTTTTATGCAGTACAGTCAAACCCCCCAAACTGCAAACCATGGCATACAATTTCCTTGTATAACTGATAGTGGACTAATTATGTTTCAATATTGCATAGTGTTTAAGGTCGTTTCAAAATCATAACTTGCCTGCAATAATTGGTGAGTCTCACCCTTTGCAGTTTGGGGGGTCTGACTGTACAGTCAAAGCGCTAAGGATGCTGTGCAGGGCCATAGACTCGACTAAGCGCTGATGGGCTGAGGTGATCGCGCCTGGAGCCGCCGGGAACTGTTGCTATGGGCGCGCGTATCCTTTGGCTTGATGGCGTCGGTGCTTTGAAGCGGCGCGTCGCACCTTGTTGTACCTACTGAGGCTGGTCAACACGGAGAGAACGGCGCCGTTCGACACGTGTGCAACGAACGTGCGTGCCTCTCATCCCGCTCCTGCCGATACATTATTGTACAGTGCGGCGCCGATAGACGTCCATGGCTGCGTGCTTGCAATGCAAGTTGCGTCTTCGACGTGGAGGCGGCGCCTCCTCGGCGCTGGTCCCAGGCTAGCGACCCCAAGTGTCGCGTGCAGTACCGTACAGAGCCAACCCACCGACGCTTGCCATCAAAATGAGTCGATACCGTCCCAGCAATGCGTCGCTCATCCAAGTCATACATCACCTTGAGGAAGCGGACCCACTTAGAAACGCTGTGGCCCAGTTTAGAAACGCCTGATCAGCAAGTAGAAACGTAACCTGGTACAGCATACTGTACCCCGGTTACATCACGTACTTAGCACCAACAATCAAAAGCGTACCTAATGTAAACGCACAAGGTTCGCAGGCGCCGCCAGCTCTCTCGTCGTCGCGCCAAGCGTTCCATACTGAAAGCGACACGAACGAGATCGCGGCAGGATGAGCGCGGCGCCCGCTCCCGACGCCGACCACAGCGAGGCCCCGGGCGCGGCGGCGCACACGGAGACGAACCAAATGCTGTTGAACGTGCTGGTGCTGCAGCGCGAGGCGATACGCGCGCATTTGTCCGCGTACTACCGCCAGAAGGAGGCGTTTATCCAGCAGACCAGCCGCCACCCTCTCACGTTCGCGCCCATGGCGCCCAAGCACGCGGCGCCCGTGGAGCTGCTGGTCCCCTCGGACGCGGGATCGTCGGCCGCCTCTGGTCTGATGGTGTCCAAGACGCTGGCGCAGCTCATCCGCGAACACTGCGACGACCAGGGCTGCCTGTTGTCGCGGGAGCACATCCACGACTTCCTGGCCAAGGCGCGCGAGCAGCTCAAGACGATCGAGGACCGCTTCGGCGCGCTCTACGTGTTCGATCGGACGATGCAGGCCAGCCAAGCAGCCGCCAAGACCGTCAGCAAAGCCGCCGGGGCCACCAACGGCGAGACCGCGACCAACGACGTCGCGGGCCTTGGCAAGTGCTTCGAGCAGGAGAAGGGCTTCGACGTGCTCATCGACTGGTTCGCCGAGGCGTGCTCCTACCGCGATGAGCCGCGCCGGGCGATCGCCACCACCATCCTGCAGGTGATGGAACGCAACCGCCCGGTCGTCGCGTTCACGCGCAAGCGCTGCATGCAGTACCTGCGCCCCATGCTGGGACCCAAGCTCATCGCCAGTCGGGCCGTGCGCGCGCGCTGCAGCGCCGTCATCGAGCTCCTCCGGGGCCCGTAAAGCAAGCAATCGAAAGGAACGTATCGAGGTGGCAAGCAGGCGCAGCGTCAGGTTCATGTAGGTATTTAATAACAGAGATGGCAAGTGAGGTGTCGGCGCGATGGCCAGCTCGCTATTAATAATGACACCGCTACTGCAGCTCGTCGAGCGCGTCCAGCACCTGAATAACGCCCGGCATTCCCCATCTACCCGTCGAACCGACACACTGACGACCCGACCGACTGAGGAAACCATGCAGGGCTGGCTGGACGTGCTAGAGACGCACGGTGGCGGCCTGGTGGGCGCGCGCAAGGCGTGGACGCGGCGCTTCCTGACGCTGAACGCGGTCTTCCAGTCGCTCGAGGTGTTCAAGGACGCCAGTCAGCAAGAACGCGTCGCGCGGATCGACTTGGGCGGCGGTGGCGCCTCTGTTGCAACCGCGGACGAGTTGGGGGAAGCGCTGCTCGGCGATCGATCGCGCGGCCACTTCCTCGCGTCCAACAGCGTCAAACTCTCCATCGAGAACTCGCGGCGATTCGTCTTCCGCGTGACTGAAGCTGGCGGCGACAGCAACAAGCCACGCCAACACTACCTGTGCGCTGAAGTCTACGACGACGTAGCGAGCAACCGCGAGTGCCTGGACCAGTGGCTGCGCGCTCTCCGCCGAGTGATCGACGCCTCATCACCCAGAAGACAGTCGAGCGGGGCGGCTAAGATGGACACGCGAGACCTGTCGGCCCAGATCGCGGCGTTCGCTGAGCGGCTGCACTTATCGGCGACTGTCGTTGCTCGCCACAAACCCACGGGGTCGTCGGCGCAGTACCAGTTGCTCGTCAAGGCCTGGGTGCTCGCCCGCGAGCTCGTCAGTGACGACGATAGCGTCGATGGGCACGCAACCGCGCGACAGTCGTGGCAAGTGCTCGAGTACTCGTGCGAGTGGCGGGTTGGGCGCTCGACGGCCCAGCTGCGCGACTTTGACGCCCGCCTGCGGCAGTTCGCGGGTCGGGAACTGCGTGACGTCACCTTCCCGTCGGTCAGTACTCCTGCTAGCCACGTCGTGCCCTGCCTCCTGCATGCTGGTGACGGTGCTTCGATGGACGCGGACAGCCAACGGCGCGTGGCGCTGTACGACGCGTACATGCAGGGCGTTCTGCGGCTCCCAGCGCTCTCGACAGTCGGTAGTGACGCTGGCGCGGTGCTGGACACGTTCCTCGAGGTGCCTTCGCACCTGACGGCACTGCGCAAGGTCGAGCGGGAGACTGGGACCAGCCTCCACCTGAGCCAGCGCAGGGTCGTGCCCTGGGAGCACCGCGTTCACTTCGAAGAGCTGCACGCGATGTACATGGAGCAACTGCAAGCCCGAGAGGAGCAACTGATGCAGCAGCAGCAGCGACAGCAACAACAGCAACAGCAACAGCAACAAGTGGCTCACAAGCGCGCGAACGACCAGGAGAAGGCGAAACGAGAGCGCGAACCGCGAGAACGCCGCCATCACAGCCGCTCGCACCACGACCGCGACAGCGTTGACGACCACCAAGAGCGGGCGTCGATGCGGGCGACTGCGCCGGTGGCGCCACTTCCAGCTCCAACCTCGCCTCCAAGTGACCCTGTTAAGGTGAGGCCATGCTTGACGCCCATGTTGTTCGCCATGCAGACTTGTTCATGATGAAGCGTGCTGCTCACGCAGGTGGAGGAGCTGGACTCGGTCCAGGAGCGGATCGCGCGCATCGGACACAAGCTCATCGCCGAGCCCTTCATGCTGCCGGCTCGCCCTCGGGTGGCTGAGCCCGCCCCCAGCTGCGTGTGACAGCGAAGTCCCTTGGCCAAGAGCCCACTCGACCCAGCACTCTCAATATCAAACCAATAGGGGATCACGATGTATACCAAGCTCCTTCGCGCTCACTTTAGATACTGATGAAGCTTAGAAGCCTCCTATCTAGGTTGTTGGTGTTCCCAACGCGCTCACCAGTCGGCCTCGAATCCTTCGTCACTGTAGCGGTTGTCCACCGACCGCGACGACACGGGCGTGTACCCTCTCGCCATCGTGGCTGCGTCGTCAGTCTCCCCGACAGCGTCCCCCTTCTCCTCGTCCAAACTCGACTCGTTCACATCCTCTTCCTCGTCGTCCTCCGTAGCTCCCAAGTCGTCAAAGTTGGCGCAGTACTGCTTCCACTGGAGCTCCGCCGCACCGTTCACTGCCATATCTTGCTCATACATGTCCCCGCCATCGTTGACCGCTTCCAAGCCGGCTGAAGCAGCACTCCACGGGGTTTCCTCATCCGTAGACTGCTCGCGGTGCCCGTTATTGTGGCTCGTGATGTCAGAGTCGTGGGGCGACGAGTCCGCGTCTCCGACGACAGGTGGGCGTGGAGGCCCCTTGGCCTCCTCGTCGCTGTCATGGCCTTCTTCTCCCTCACTGTCGTCTTCCCTGCCGTCCGTTGTCTCCTCGTGGGAGACGACTCGCCCCAGTGCGATGGACGACCGCAGCCTGGAGACCAGACTGCCGCTCGATGAGCTCGACAGGGGACGTAGCGGCGATTCGCCATCGGACTCGCCGCCATCTTCCGGCTCGAGTAGGCTATGCTGCTGCTGCTGGTCCGAACGGTGTGTCGCCCCGACTGTGTGTTGCTGCGAAGTTGACGTCGCTGTCTTGCTGGTCGCATGCGAGTTCGTTGGCACCTTTCCCGGAGCCGCAACTCCTCGTCCACCACCTAGCCTACCGACAGTGGGGCCACCGACACCGCCGCTGACCGCCTTCCCTGACCGAGCAGCCAGCAAGCGGATAGACCGGTCCATGTCTTCGTCGCGAAACTCCGTGTCCGTCGGTCCGCCCAGCTCCTTCAGCAGCTCCAGCGCCGCACGGTGCTCCTCCTTGAGGTCCGTCAGCGACATGCCCGAGTGAGCCTTGCCCTCCTTCTTGTTGGGCTTCTTGTCTATTGAACCACCGCCATGGCTGGCTTCGGTGCTCTCACTGGTGGCTGCTGTAGCGATGACCTTTGTCTCTCGTCTCGTAGGAACTGGCGGCTTGCTCGACCGCGAATGTCCAACGACTGAAGCAGACGCTGCACCTGTTGCCTTCGTCGAAGTGGCGGCGGCAGATTTCCCTGCGGAGACTCGGCTAACCCGTCCGTGCTTGCTGCTCCCAATATTGACAGTCGGACCCGTCGGAGCAAGGGTCTTGGCGATGGAGCTCGCGAGTGAGGTCGGCTGACTGATCTTTTCCTCCTCCGGTCCTCTGGATTGCTGGTCTCCATTTCCGCGACCGCTCTTGCTCGCTTGGTTCTGGTGAAACATCTCCTTGAGCGCCGCGAACTTGGTCGCCAGATCAAAGGCCCCGCCTCTTGTCCCGCGGTCCAGCTCGCTGCCGTCCTCCGGCGTCTGGCGTCGGCCGCTCGAGTCTCGACCCTGGTCAGTGTCGCTCTCGCTCTCGTCCTTATCGTGCTCGTAAAAGTCAAGCGTGCTGCGGTCTGCAGACGACGGGATGGCGCCTAGGCGCCTCGGCGCGAGCATCAGCAAGTCCGAGTCGCTCCGCGTGGCCGTCGACTCGCGCGAGCCAGACGAGGACGACGCGAAGGACGACGCGCTGGACGACCGGCTGGACCCGCGCGTGTGCAGCAGGCGCAGGGACGACGCGGACCCGCGGCCGCTGAGCACCGGCAGCTCTTTCAGCCGTGGTGCCGATCCGAGAAGCGGCTCGTCGCTGTTGCCGGCGGTGGGTCCTTCGTTGCTGTCGCCGCCCTTGGGGGTCATCTCCCTGCTGCTCTTGCCGCGTTTCAGGCCGTCTTTGGCGTCGATCTGACCGCTTCGAGGGGCGGAATTGTACTTGGCGTCGTGCTCGATGAAGGCCGAGATGGCCGACGCCGGGTGGGACAGTCCGTCGGCCGCCGCGTTCAGGTCGAACGCGTCAAACATGGACCTGAAGATCAAGACGAAGCGGAGACGTACGCAGTCAGCGCGACGGAATCCGTGGCCAGGACATGGGAAAATGAGGCGTGACGTACGTTTCGTGTACGTCGCTTTCAGGTCGTTGCTGCTGCTGGAGGTGCGACTGGAACGTGTCGAGGCTCTTGCCGCTCGTGCGAGGGTCGCGCGGTTTCTGGCGCTCTTTCAAGCTCCCGCCTGGGTGGTGGGAGCCGTTGTTGTCGCTTTGCTGGCCTTCATCCTCCTCCTCCTCGCCGTTCGCGTCGCTCGGGTCAATGGCGTCGGCTTCACGACGAGCTGAGACTGGCGTCCCCTTCTTCTTCTCTGCTCAGCCATCCAGCACAGCAGGCAGCGTGAGCACAACGAGGGTGAACGCTCGCCTTGATCGTCGAACGGGACAGCAAGCCGACCAACTTCGCAGTTTGTTCTCGACGGTCGGGTGAAGCTGGTTGCTCAGCGTCGAGCGCACGCTCGTGAGCCGCTTCTTGCGCGACGCCTCGGCCTTGGACCTGCGCGAAGAACCCCACAACGTCAGTCGCTCCGCAAGCATGTCAAGTGTAGCAAGCAGGGCCGACGTCACGCACATTAGGAGCGACGAGAGCTTGGTGTTCTTCTTCGGGTCCGCCCAGTTGTACCCCATACTTGCCGCTGTCGGCCGGCACGAAAGCTCCTGGCAACGCTTGAACGCCCCCGCCGCCAACTTGTCTGCTAGTCTGCAATGCACTGCGCGACACTACAGTTTTCACGCCCTGCACGAGCGAAACTCGCGATGCAGCACGGGTAAATGCGGCGGCGTCCTATTTATAACGAGACGAGGGCGGGCGCTTCCGTCGAGATCCGGCTATCTATGAGCAACGAACCAACAGCACAAGCGAGGACAACACGCCAGCAACGCCACCCTCGACACACGGAGAACTTGCCTTTGGGCGGACAGCGGCTAGGTCAGGCTCGCGCAGAGCTTCGGTCCACGGCAACGGCAGCAAGCGAACTCGTTTCTAGACTGCACGCAGCTCTCTATTCATCATTGCGTCCGCCACCGTCATCCCGACAGTGATAGGGGCCGCAATTCACAAACGACCAGCGTAATACACACACACCTGAGCTTCGCCTTTGTCCCGTCACTCATGCGGAGCGTCCCCCGTCTCCTCGGTCGCTTCAGCAGGTGCAGGCGCGTCCGAGTCGGAAACGATCGGCTCTGGGGCGGGTGCTTCGGTCGCCGAAGGGGGAGCAATCGCGGTCGGCGCAGGAGAGCTACTGCTACTGCTGCTACTGCTTCGACTGCCGCCGCCGTTACTGGTGGGCTTCTCGCCGGCGATGCGCGCCTGGCTCCAGTCGGGGATGACGCCGTTGTAGCCGTAGTTGAAAAACAGCTCGTCGCCCGCGGCGATGTCTTCCAGGGCGTAGATGCCGATGCGGTGGTCGCCGTTCACAAACATGATGCGCGCGAAGCACTTGGGCGCCTTCGAGTCGTGGTTGGCGAACTTGCTCTTGTTGCCCTTGCGCGTCGCGTCAACGACCGAGTCCTCGTTCAGGTCGAACAGGAAGCTTACGGTCGACTTGTCGTACACGTTGCCGCGCCGCTCGGCCTCGTCCTGCGACAGCAGTGAACCCGTGTACTCATAAATAAACGAGCCCTTGGCGATCGGCTCGCGCGCGAACGCGCCCCACCCGTGCGTGTCGGACGGCGCGATCGCGATTCGCGCGAACTTGCCGCGCAGAATGTTGACGTTGCCGCACATCTTGCCCTCCGCGACGCTACCCTTGCGACTCACAGTCGCCGCATCCTGGGCGACCAAGCCACTCGCCAGCACCACGGGCAGCTCGCAGGCGCCGCACGACAGACACACGTCCGGGTCGCACTCGCGCAGGGAAAAGAAACACGGACACGCCTCCGTGCGGCACTCACCGGGGCCGCAGCGACAGCCAGGGAACCGGTTAGCGCAGTCGCGCGCACAGCTGCACGCCTTGTCGCAAAAGTGGTCGCGGCGCATGCACGAGCAGCCCGCCGAGTTGCACGACGCGCCCGCGTGGTCGCACGGCACGTACTCGTGGTTGGCGCCGCGGTCGCGCATGCGCTGGTGCCGCGTGCGCCGCAGGTGGTCGTAGCTGTTGCCCGCAACCCCAGAGGAGCGCTCGCGACCGCGGTCCGCGCGCAGATTCGCCATCAGCTTCTCAATAAGCACCTTCTCGTCGCCACTGTCGCTGCTGTTTCGGTCCTGTCGTCTTCGCGTGCATGCCACGACCTCAGCGCACGACTTTGTAGCGAGGACTCTCGCGATCGCGCACGGATTGTCGCCCAACGTCAGCAGCAGCTTGTCCAGCAGGACCATCTCGGCCACTTGCCACCCGCTGGCACTGTCGTGCGCACCGCTGGGGGCCTCAGTGCCATTGGCGACACTCTGGATAACCTTAAAGCAGGAGGATCCACATGGCGTTTCCGCCGCGAGCAGTCGCACTCGCTCATTCGCTGTAAGCGCTCGGTACGCACGGTCCAGGCCGAGATACTCCGAAACGTCAGCGTCTGGGTCCGCGCGTGCCCGGGGCTGCGCGCTCTTCTTGCGTTCGCGCGGACGCTGCGACTGCAACATCGTCGACGCCTTCGTTCTCGCGGCCGTCTGCGAGCGTTGCGAGCGGCGGATCTGCGGGCTCTGCAGTGGGTCCGCTACTATTGACGCCGCGTCGTCCGGAGACTCGCCGTCTATGTCCTCTGATTGCTCCTTTTTCGTGTCCGACGGGGATGGAGACGTGTCTGTGTTGGTGGCGTCAGCATCCGCGCGCTTGTCTTGCTCCTCCGTCTTGATCGTGTCCGCAGGCTCCATCGGCTCATCTTGACGGGAATCGCTGGGAGACGAAGACACCGGCGACGACGAAGGCGCTTCGTCGTTCGCATTATCCTCGTTGGCGGCGAGTCGGTCCAGCTTTGCGGCTGCCTTGACGGCTGGGTACCTCGGGTCCACACGCGTGATGGGGCGCGGCTGGTAGATGCCGTGGTTCCGACAGTTGTACACGAAGCACCGGCGGCAAAAGAACTCGCGGTATGACGCAGACAGCACCACATCACCACCCGCAGTGGCCTCGGATGTAGCGGAGGCGCTTGGCGACCGCAACCCCAGCGTGGCGGTCTCGTCACCACGCAGGTAGTTGACAATGAATGGCCGCACCGGCTGCTCCAGTCGATCGCGAATGCCACGCCCCTGGTCCCGCTGATGCGCCGACATGAGCTTGTTTACAACCGCTGGCATTGCTCTCAGTCGCCGCGCATGGTCCCGCATGAGCTTCTCGCGGAGTACACGGCGCTTCATGTCGGCGATGTCCGCGAGCGGCTGCTCCGAGTAGCCGAGCCGCTTCACGACCTCCAGCGCCGCTGGGCTCCCGCCGCATTGAGCGTTCACGTAACGCAGAACATACTCGTTGGCCTCGTCGTCGCAGCCCACGAGCGTCTCCTTGCGCGGACCAGCGAAGCCGTCAAACTGGGAGATATCCACCTTGGACTGGTCGCGCGCGCCCGCGGCGAAGAACGGCACGTACCGCATGATTGGGTCGTCGTCGACGCGGTGCGTGCCGCGCGTGACGATGCAGGTCGTGGACTTGCGCGCGGCCGCGATCACGCTCAGGTAGTTGACGCTCTCCACGAGCACGAGCCGGCCAGCGTGCGTGTTGTCGCCGCGCCCGACGCGGAACCCCAGCGGCGCCTCGTCTGCGCTGTTGACCGGGAACTCGTCGTTCTTGAGCAGCTTGCGCGCCGCGACCCTTTCCAATCGCGAGATCTCCAGCGGAGCCGCCGGCGCGTCTTCTGTTGACCAAGAGCGCGAATCAATATCAGACACCAGACCTAATGTGCATGTGCAGTCGGCATGGTGTGGCGGTAGACCCACCTGTAAGGAACATGGCGCGCTCGCGGTGCGCCGGCAGGTCCGCCAGGTACGCCGCGACCTGTGCGCGCGCGTTGGCGATAGCGGCCTGGGCTCGCTCGCTCTGGCACTTCTTGATGAGCGGCGTAACCTCCTCCACGAGCTGCGCGACGCGCTCGTCTAGCTGCGCCAGCTCCCGCGCCTGCCCCGAGTCAACATTCATTGAGTTCTCATCCGTTCGCACATTGAATATCACTTCCCATGAAACACTCACCTCGCCAATGGATCCGGAGCGCGGGTTGATCGCTGCGGACGGGGGTTCAGCCAGCGGCAACGCGCACTTGCGGTCCAGTTCAGCGTCGAAGAACGCGAGCGGGCGGTCCATCGCGGGCGCGAACGGCGCCGGTACGTCCTCGCGGTCGGGAAGCACGTTGCGCGGGGCGGCCGCGAGCTTAACGCGTCGCCAGGCGGTCGAGTGCAGCAGCGAGTCCTGGATCGCGTCCTCGTTGTTGGCGAAGCGGCGCTTTTTGGTCTTCTTGGGGGTTTCGTCGTCGTCGCTGAGGTCGGCGACGACCTTGCCGACACGCAGCGGCGCGTCGCGGCCGCGGTTGTCGGGCGAGCGCGGGCTCATGGCGCGCCGCAGCGCCTGCCGCTGGCTGCGCCGCGCCTCGGCCCGCGTCTTCTTGCTGCTCTTGCTGGCGCTGCTCTGGTTGGCGCCCGCTGGCGGCGGCTTGTCCTTGCCGCCCAGGCGCTTGTCGCGCGCAATGGACGCAATCTCGCGCTCCTGCGCCATCACGTCCGCGAACAGCACGCGCTGCTGCGAGCGCCGAGGGACCAGTCGCTGCGCGATCCCCTCCTCCTCCTCCTCCTCCTCCTCCTCCTCCTCCTCCACCTGTTCCTCCTCTCGTTCCTCCTTTGCCGCGGCGGCAGACAGCTCGCTCGCGCGCAGTCGCTTGGACCCGGACGCTCTCCTGGCGCTGCTTCGCGTCAGCGTGGCGTCCTCCATGTCCACGTCAACGGTCGTCGCCATGCCGGTCGGGCAATTGGTCAGCGTTCGCTTCTCGCACGCGTATAACACAATACCGGCAATGCCAGCGACGCGCCAGCCGCAGAACACGAACGCGAGTCTCTTGGTGGGTCGCTCAGCTGCACTCGCGGCGCGGCGGGAGACGCAGGCGCAACGGACAGAGCGAGCCAATTGCCGCGCTCCACTTTGCGGTTGTAGGCGGAGAGCGCTTGTTCCCGCGCGACGAGCGTACCCGCACCATCACTCCGCGCGTGGCGGGAAAACCTAGCGTTCATGTGCGAACTTAATAGTTAAGTTCGCATGTATCGATTGAATACCGGTATCCACTCAATTTTCTTCGGTACTGACTCCGGCGCATGTTGCGCAAACCCTGATTGGCGCAACATGAGGGGTATCATTGTCTGTATACGTACACTTCGCGCAACATAGTACTGCATTTTTCAAAATGCGTATGTTGTGACACTAAACTGTCGCCCATATCCGTAGTTCGCGAGCCCGCGAACGGGCACACCACCACGATGGCGATGCGGTTGGCGCTCTCGGCGTCGCGGCCGCGGCTGCTGCTGCTCCAGCGCGGCGCGCGCGCGCTCAGCGCGGCCAAGCCCAGCGCCTCCTCCTCCTCCTCTTCGCCCGCCGCGCCCGCGCTGCAGCTCGTGTCGGGCGCGTTCGGGCTGCCGCACCCGCAGAAGCGCGCGACGGGCGGCGAGGACGCGTGGTTCGTCCGCGACAACACGGTGGGCGTGGCCGACGGCGTGGGCGGCTGGGCGCGCAAGGGCATCGACTCGGGCGAGTACTCGCGCACGCTCATGCGCGCCGCCAGGACCGCCGTCGACGCGCTCGCCGAGGTCGGACGCGACGGCGCGTCCGACCGCCTCCCCACGCCGCTCGAGCTGCTCACGTACGCGCACCGCTCCGCCAAGGTGCGTCCGCCCCTCCGTCACTAGCGTGGTGTCGTGTACTTGGTATTGTCCGACCGACTGACGCGTCGCTGTCGGCGCCTCTCGCAGTGCCCAGGCAGCTCCACAGCGTGCATCGTCCAGCTCCACGGTGAGGAAGGAGGCTTGACGCCATGCCGGGGACGCACCTACTGGATTCTCTGACGGCTGTGCTGTAACAGAGGCGGCGCTGCGGGCGATCAACCTGGGCGACTCGGGCTTCCTGGTGTGTCGCCTGCTGCCGGACGCGGCCGGCGGCGGCGCCCGCACGTGGCAGGTCGTGTACGAGGCGCCCAGCCAGTGCCACTACTTCAACTGCCCCTTCCAGCTCGGCCACGGCAACGGCGACCAGGTGTGTCGCCTCGTGCAGTGGATGAATTGGTGTCTGTTATATGTTGTTCTCCTCTCTGACCTATCGTTGCGTGGTCAATAGCCGGCGCACGGACTGCTGCTTGACGTGGCGACGCAAGAGGGCGACGTGGTCGTCCTGGGCACTGACGGCCTGTGCGTTCGTTGTTGTCATTTCGGTCGTTCGTCGCTATGGTACCTACTAACGAACTGTTGTGATGCGTGCGGCCGACAGGTTCGACAACCTGTTCCCGGCGCAGATCGCGACGCTGCTGGACAGCGTGTGGCCCGCGGACCCGGAGATCGGGCCCGAGAGCATGGAGAAGGTGGCGTCCTGCATCGCGCACACGGCGCACAAGTCGGCCAAGAACACCAAGACGCGCTCGCCCTTCGCCATCGCGGCCGAGCGCGCCGGCTATCAGTACCTCGGCGGCAAGATGGACGACATCACGGTCGTCGCCTGCCTCGTGGCCGCCGCGTAGGCGAGGCCGCGCCGCCGAGGCGGCCCGCGTAGAGCTAGAACTTGGATAGGTAGGGGGCGTACGTAGAGAGAGGGAGGGGGCGGAGAACGCCACGCGTGAGACGTACCGAGACATCCAGAGCGTATCAGCGCCCCCAAGCAGAAAAATGGAGTTGAAGAGCTCCGGTAGGGGCCGGACAGCGGTAAAACCTGGTGGGGGACCCGCGTTGTGTGGTGCGGACGAGTTTAGAGGGGGGGGGGATATAATACCAGGGAATGCTTGAGCATATCCAGCGATGGAGGGGTCCAGGACGCGTCCAGGACCAGTGGGAACGGCGGGACGGAGGGGACGGACCATCGGAGATGTGGGTGGGGGATGCAAGTGAGACCTTAGCCTCACTTCTTCCTGGAGTGTGACGGTAGGGCGAGTGGGGCCAATGATACTGTAGGTGAGCTAGAATGCGGCTGGATGGATTGGCTTCAACTTCAAGAGTACTTTACCGGACGGTGGCGCTTGGGGACGGTAATTTACCGTTCGCTCGGGGATTTCCCTTGCACCATGCGGAGGGGGCGAGCGCCACTGTGGATCGCGAGTTTTTGCACGCCGGCGACCGATACTTTACGCCATACAATTGGGACGAGAGGACGCGGATCGGACAGAAACGGAGCGCACCGTAGGGTGGAGCGGAAAGGAACGGAAGCACGCTGGCAAATTTGACTTGCGCTCTCTATGAGGAGGCCGTTTCTCTTGTCCATTTTCGGGGACGGACCGGGCGGCGTCCAGACCGGGAAAGGGCTGGGGGTCGCGTATTTTACACTGTAAAATACGTGTCCTCAATGATTTCCGTGGGCTTGGCCGTGTATTTTACCGTACGTTACCACGTCCCCCACTGACGACACGGTAACTTACCGTTGCGTCGCGCAATTCAACGATAGTCGCGCCACGGGACGGTATTTTACTCGATCCGTCCGCAGCGGACGGCGGGCGGTCCGGCTTCTTTCGCTCGCTCTCTCTCCCCCTCCCCTCCCCACCGCACGGTGGTGTGGTGTGTTCGTGCGGCATTACGGCCGCGCGGCTGTTCTCCCGCGGCGCGGGCGCCCTCTACACTCGTAGGTTTCCAACGCAACGCCGAAGGCTGTACAGACGGAGAGACCCGACCGGGAAAGCGCGCGGACCGGCCCTCAGTCCGTTCTTTCTCGGTACATTAGGAATTGCGGACGCGAGCAAGGTTTCACGGCCCTCGTCCTCACTGCGGAGCGAGCGCCGGACGCGGGCGGCGCGATTAACCACCGACCCACCGCCGCACACAGGCTTTATCTGCGGACCGTCCCCACCTGCGGACGCGACAACCGCCACAGGGACCCAACCAGCGGACCGGCCGGTAAACTACATTTCTGCGGATGCGGACGACCGGGATCCTCGCGGTCGCCGCCTCCTTCGTCGGCGCGGCCGTGGCCATCGGTACGTAATCTATTCCGTGCTCGTCCCCACATCCGCTCGTCCTCACCCCGTCGTCCCCTCCCCGTCCCCTCCGCAGAATGCCAGAGCGGCTACTACTCGGTCAGCGTGCTCGACGCGGCGGACCAGTGCCTGGCCGCGTACCCGTGCTCGGGGACGTACCTGTCGACGGGCCTCACGACCGCCGTGGGCGCGTGTCCCTCGGGGACGGGCTGCGCGCTGCTGCCGCTGACGCCCATCATGGGCTGCGTGGACTCGAGCCGCACGGACGTGGCCTTCGTCAACGCGGACGGGTCGCTCACCATGAACGGCCAGGCCGTGTCCTACGCGGACGTCGTCCCGGGCGCAGCGTCCTCGGCGTCCGCGACGTCCGCAACCAGCAGCAAAGCGTCCGGGGACTCGTCCGCGACCAGCAGCAAGATGACCATCTCGTCCGGGTCCGCGAGCGACACCAACCCGGGCAGCGTCGCGCCCGGCGGCAGCTCCGCGGCCGACGACTCGAGCAGCAGCACGGCGGACGCGTCCTCGTCCGCAGCCGTGAACGGGACGGCCTCCTCCAGCGCGGACGCGGCGGGCTCTACCGCCGGCAGTAGCAGCTTGCCGACCCCGTCTCCGTCTCCGTCGTCAACTGCCGACGCGTCGTCTTCTTCATCCGCCAGCGGGTCCGTGGGGAGCGACAGCGGCAGCGGCAGCGTGACGTCGTCCAACCAAAAGTCGTGGCAGGACGCGCAGATCCAGAGCGACGGGTCCGGGTCCGCCACCGAGGGCGCGGACGGCACGGGCGTGAGCCTCACGGGCATGGTGGCCATCGTCGTCGCGTGCCTGGCGGTCGTGGCCATCGCCGCGGGCGTGCGGCTGCTGCAGAAGAAGCACAAGGAGCAGGCGCAGGCGCTCGAGACGCCCGAGGGCGGCGCCGCGCTCGACAACTACGGCGGCGGCAGCGGCATGACCCCCAAAGAGAACGTCCTGCTGCTCTAATGTAACGAGGCTTGAGAGAGAGAGAAAGGTGTCCAACAACACGGGTGTATGTGTGGGGTTTTAGTGTCCGACTGGCGTCAAAATGTAGCGTTCGACAACCTGAAAGTCCGTGGAGATGATGGGGACGGGAGTGAGTGACATGGACGACGCTTAGGTGGCCTTGCTCTTGCGGGCGGCCTCGTCCTTGGCGCGCGCGTCCTTGAGCGTGAAGACGGCGGCGCCCTCGGGCGTGTCGGCGTCCGGCACGACGCCGTACTTGGCGTAGAGGCGCGCGACGCGGAAGAAGCTGCGCATGATGGGCGCGTCCGACTGGCGCGCGAGGTGCGGGAAGGCCGCGCGGAAGGCGGCCGTGGCCTCGTCCAGCTTGTAGTGCGGGATGATGGGGAAGAGGTGGTGGATCTGGTGCGTGCCGATGTGGTGGCTCAGGTTGTCCACCAGCGCGCCGTAGGACCGGTCCACGCTCGACAGGTTGCCCTTGACGTACGTCCACTCGGCGTCCGGGTACCAGGGCGTCTCGTCGTCGTTGTGGTGCAGGAAGGTCGTGACGACGAGCAGCGAGCCGAAGACCAGCAGCGGCGCGAAGTAGTACAGGAACATGGTGGGGACGCCCAGGCGCAGCGTCAGGGACGCGACCACGGCCGCGCAGGACGCCAGGGAGACCAGGGACGAGATGACGGCCCCCACGCGGCGCACGAACAGCGGGTCCCACTGCGGACACGGGAGGGGAAGAGTGAGTGAGTGAGGACGGGACCGGGACCGGGACCGGGACCCCTCAACGTGCGGACGGGACGGTAAACTACGGGATCCTTACCGGGTTGAAGTGGTTGACCTTGCGGGGCGGGAAGCCCTCGAGAAGGTAGGCGAACCAGGCGGCGCCCATGGTGACGACCTGCGGACGGACACGGTGAGTCAGATGGGTCGGTTATATAACCGGCGCGGAACGGGGGGCGGGGGACGGACGCACCAGGTTGCGGGCGAGCTTGTGCTCCTCGGCGCGGCGCTGCGGGTAGAAGATCTCGTCGCGGTCGATGTTGCCCGTGTTCTTGTGGTGGTGCCGGTGGGACAGCTTCCAGGGCTCGAAGGGCGTGAGGATGAGCGAGTGGATGAGCGTCCCCACCGCGAAGTTGAGCGCGTGGAAGCGCGAGAAGGCGCCGTGGCCGCAGTCGTGGCCCACCGTGAAGAACCCCCAGAAGACCACGCCCTGCAGGAACACGTAGCCCGCGCACGCGGCCGCGTCCGCCGCGGCCGCCACGAGCGGCGGCGCCCCCAGGGCCTCAGCCGCGGCCGGGATCAGGTGCGTCCGCGCGGCCGCGAGCGCGACCACGAGCCCGGCCGCCAGCACCAGCGACCGCACCGCGTAGTACATGGACAGCGGCACGGACGCCTCGAAGCAGTGGCGGGGCAGCGCGCGCTTGATCTCGGTCAGCGTCGGGAACTCGACGGTCGCCATGGTCGTAATTTACTTGCGGACGGCGGGGACGGATCGCAAGTGGCGGGGACGGGAGCGGACGGCGGAGATCCGTGTGTCTTAGTCTGAGTATTGGTGGTGGGGCCCCTCGTCCGATCCCCATCTTCGGTAGTTTACCAGCCAACCACCGCCAGCAACCGCTTGCCGCGGCGAAAGCTTCCATCCAACAACCGGCCAGCCGCAAGTGCGGACAGGTCGGGGATGAGCCCGCGGGCCGGTCCCCATTGTAATTTACGCAACTGTTTCGATCTGGGGCCACACGCGCCTCTTCGGGATGTTGGTCATTATTTTTAAATCAGTATATTATAAAATATATTAATTATATATTGTATTGTTGCTGATTAATCAGTGCACTGATTTAAATGACAATTTGGTGGTGCCTCCCTCCTGCCCCGTCCTTGTCCAAATGAAAATTACCGAGGATGACACGATGCTGGGAGCTCGCGTGATGACATCAAGCCGTAAGCATCGTCATGTATGAAATTGTATGAGATGGTATGATTTAGGTATTACTCCGTTATTAATACTGTACTTTTAATACGTCGTGATCCGACGCCACTTTCATACCATGCGTCAACCGGGTCAACTTCAAGCGCGCAGGCATCCATCCACTCCCTCGGCATGGCAGTCCGCTGTGTATTTCTCTCGCGCTGTGAACCAGGGGCCGCGCTATAATACTGCAGACTGCCATCTAACCTACTACTTCAACGCATGGAGCTGTCCACCCGACGCGCAGACGCCTCAGCCCTCGCGGAACGGGAGCACGACCTCGTGCTGCAGGATCTCCTCGGCGGACGGCCGCTGCAGCGGGTCCGGGTGCATCATGCCCGCGATCAGGTGCTGCAGCGAGTTGGAGTACTGCCGGAAGATGGCCAGGTCGCCGTCGCGGATGCGCTGCCACTCCTCGCCGTTGCTGGGCAGCGTGCGGCCCAGCGCAAGCTCGTAGATGGTCGCGCCGAGCGCGAAGATGTCGCCAGCGCGGAGGTTCGTGCGGTTGCCCTCGAGCAGCTCGCTGTCATGGGTCATTCAAGATGCGTCAGGCTTCAAAGCTACGTGTCGCGTCCATTAGAGCCCGGCAGGGTTGACCTACCGGCTGAGGTACCGGTTATCGCCCTCGGTGATCTCCATGCTGCCGTCCATGTGCGCGACGGTGCCGAGATCGCCCAGCTACGGGTCAAAGTACAAGAAACCAACTGTTAACGATGCCACTCGCACTTCGCTAGATCGAACGCGCTCACCTTGTACACGTCTCCGTCACCGACGAGCACGTTCTGCAGCTTGACGTCCATGTGCACGATCTTTTTGCTGTGCATGTCGTACAGCGCCTGCGTCATTTCGAGTCGCAAGAGTCAGCGTTCAAGCCCACCTACAGTAGACCGCATCGTACTTGATCGTACCTGCGCGAGGTGGCACAGGATCTTGCAGAGCGTCGTCTCGGGGATTGGCTGAGGCTTGAACTTTTCGACCATCTCGGCGAGACTGCAGCCCTTGCAAAACTCGAGCTGGATGTACAGCAGGTCGTCCTCGATCCACGCGTCAAAGTAGCGCACGATGTGGCGGCTGCCGCTCAGCGCCGCCAGCGCCTGCACCTCGCGCAGCGCCCGCTCACTGTGGTGGCAGCAATCAAACAATAATTCAGTGACCGTCCACATACCATAGCGCCTTCGTGGCTGCCATTGCACAAGAGTAAACCTCACGTACGTGTCGGCTTTGCCTCGGAAGTGGCGCTTGCTCTTCTTGACGGCGTAGACCCAGCCGTCGATCTTCTTGAGGCACTTGAACACCTTGGAGAACGAGCCCGAACCGATCATCTACAGGATCGACGACGTGAGTATATTAAGTACTCGGAGACAAGTCGAGGCACCTTCAAGCACGTGCTTACCTCTTGTTCGACAAAGTCGGACAGGTACTTGGACATGGGAGCGCTGCCTGTTCCATTGCCGCTACCGATCCAGGCGGTCGGGAACGACTGGCGCTTCCGCCGCGGCCGCTTCTTGCGCCCAGAGTCGGACGGCAGTGGCGCGAATGGGTTTGTGAATGTGTCGATTGGCACCGGCGCACTAGCCTCCTCCCTGTCACATCGAACGACCGGTAAATGAGTGACCAAGTGCCTTCTCCGTCTCAAATCAACGCGAATAGGTTACCTTGGCGGCCGCACGAGCTTGCGCTTGCCGTTGGCGATGAACGCGCTGGTGCCGAGCATCGCGACGTCGACCGGCGGCGAGAGCAGGTCGCCGGGCTCCTGGGCTACGGGCGAGGGCAGCGAGTCGGTCGAGATGGACGGCAGGGGCTGGCCGGCACGCCGCACCTCCATGTGGGTCATGTCGTGGGTAATGTGCTGCACCTCTTCGTCCCGGATCAAGTCGACACTCGTGCTGCGTCGATGGCGCTTCTTGAGCGGTGACGGAGTCGTCGGATGCGACAAGTGCATCACCGGCTGGTCCAGCGGCGTCAGGAAGTCCATCTCGTCCTGGCTGAAGGCGTAGCTGCTGTACCTCTGGCTGTAAGTGGGCGTGCCGCGGTCGATGGTGCCGCCAAACACGGAGCTCTGCGACGCCGGCGGCGCTGGTGGCGCGTTGGACTGGAACAGCCGGCTGGCGGGCTCGACGTCCGGCTCACTGTGCTGACTCGCGTAGTGGCTAAAGTCGATCTTCTTGGGCCGCGGGTACAGCGGCGTGCGCACGCCGTCGCTCGCCTGGGAGGAGCCCACGATGTCCTGGCTGTCGTCGTCCTCGTCCTTGTCCTCGCCCATGGGCGTGTCCGCGCTCGGCGAGTCGTAGTCGATGCGCTTCTTCACCGGCTCGTCCGGCGTGCGCGCCGCGCTCCCGGGCGTCGACAGCCCGCGCTTCTTCTTGCGCGCCGTCTGCCGCGCGCTGTCCCTGTGCGTCGGTCCGCCAGTCAACGTCGTCAGAAGGAAAACGACCAGCTAGTGACACACGCATGAGTGGCCACGCACTGGGAGAAGAAGTCGTGGATTGTGCGCTGCTTCTTGGCCGTCGTTGTCGTCGTTGTCGTCATCGCCGCTGACGCTGGCGGCGTCGTGGTCGTCGCCCCACCGCCGGGCTTCTCCCCGCCGGCCGCGCGAGCCTTGCTCCGCGCTACGCTCAGCAGCATCGCAGAGGATTCGGCAGTCCCGTCCGCGTTGTGACGTTGCCGCTCTCTTCCTCTCCGTTGGGCTCGACAATCGCCGCGCTTTGTCTATTTGTGGGGACGTGCAGGCTTTTCCCGCGCGCTATTTCTCCGAGTCGCGCCCCGCGTCTCGTCGCTCGAACGTATCATCATTTCAAACAGTACATTTGATATCAAAGGGTAAATAACAAGCTTTTTCTCTTTTTAACTTTTTATTTGTCAAAGCATCTGTATCAGATATAAAGGTTTTGCGCGTTCCCGCCATTTTTTGTTTGTGAGACGTCACTATCTCGGGGGAATCAGATGCGACCATCACTCACTAATGGCTACAGGAGGTGATGCGCATCAAGCGTCGGCATCAACACATCAGCGCGGCTTGAGCGTCCAGCGGCGCGCAATGGCCGACAGCAGCAGGCTCGGCTTCTTGGCGGGCTCTTCAGCCTGCTCCTGCTGCTGCACCTGCTCCTTGTTCTCTTGCGGCTGCTCGCGCTGGCGGCCCTCTTCCTCGAGCGCCGCGTTCTCGACGGCACGTTTGACAAGATCCTGGTCGGGATTCGACATGACAACACGTGAGCAACGCTGATAGAACAAAATGTATGCGCGCTGCCTATCGATCCAAATTCGGCGGTCACCTTGAGTCCGAGGCGGTCGCCGACGGCGCGAGTGGGCGGCTGGCCCTGCAGCGCCTTGGTGTGCGCGTAAAAGTCGCAGATCTCGCACGCGCGGATGGCGCGGCACAGCCGGCAAGAGGAGCTCCGACTGGTCACGATGGTGTCGTGATGCGTCTCGGTGATGGTAGCGGCCCGCGTGTTCGTGTCGCCCTCGCGGCCAAAGGCGCGGTAGGATCGCTCGTAGGCCGGGAATTGGCGCAGGATGGTCGCGTTGTCCGCGTCCGCCTGCACCGCGCGCAGGTAGTAGTCGTCCAGCGCACTAACAGTCGGCCAGCGCAGAACGTAAGCGGCATGGTGACGCGCTATGATGCGCTGCTACAATACCTCTGGTGCGGCTCGGGCGGGACGACGACCATGGTGGTTTCGTTGCTGCAGGTGACCGAGCCGACGCGGCCGACGTACTTGAAGGCCGAGTACACGCCAAAGACCTCGACCTCGGCCACGTGCAGGAACGCGCGGTCGCTCGCGAGCTGGATGCGCACGAACTGGCCCACATTTTGCGCCGTCGGCAGCGACCACTCGGTCAGGCGCCTGTTCTCCACGAACCGCTCGAACGCACTTGACTGCACTTTGGCCGCACGCAACCTGCTCGTTGTGGACAGGTGTGCGCAGGTTATGCCACGCTGCGACTACAGTAGTTCGCTTGCACGACCGCGACCACGTACCCTTCTTTGCCTTCGAACGGCTTGAACGGGAACTCGCTGACGAAGATCCAGAACGGGAACAGGCGTGCAGTGTACTCGGCATGGCTCCTCGATGGGTTCTGCGGCTCATCCGTGCGGTTCCAGACCTACAGAGGGCGTCAGTCACACCGAAGGCAAGCAAATGAACTGTTTAGCTCTGGTTGTGCGCTAGAATATCACGACGAAGACGCCCACGTACTCGAATCTTCTCGACGACGGCAGGCTGCCCGAGATCCACCTCCCACCACGGCTGATCCTCCAACTGTGCACATCAAGGGCAACGACAACGCCAAGAGCGCCCGTCAAACAGTAGCAGAAAAACTTCAGTGACAGCCGAGCGTGCCTCCGAAATACCGTCAAGGACGTACATGCGTATGGATGCATTTATCCAGAGTGCCGTCGATCACGCCATTCACCGCGAGCTCTGGGCCTTGCTCATTGTAGATGCTGATCTGGCGGCACGGTTTGCCCAGCGCGAGATTGTACGGCTCAACGTGGAAGCACCTGAGAAGCTCGGGCTGCTCGATGAACTCGCGCTGTTCGTACACAAGGCCAACACGATCAGCGTCAGTCATCGATCAGACGCTCGCACGAGCTGAGTTCTCTTACCTTCACGTCGTGCCCGGTGCAGCCCCGACGGTTCCGTCCCCAAGTGTACAGCTCACCGTAGGCCGACACAGCACCCGTGTGGTTCGTACCGCACGAAACCTGACGGGTTGCGACGTCGCTCAGTGCCTTCACGTGTTCCCACGTCGACACATGCCTCCCCAGCGCCATTGGCCCGCCACAAACGAACACCTGGCCACCCAGCAGCTTCTTGCTCCCTCCGTGCTGCTCCGAGATGACCTCCGAGCAACATGCCGAGTGCGCTGTCCCGCAGGAGACCTGCCATACGCGAACCTGTTTGACTACAAGCTCCCGCACGAGTGTCGGGACGGCCACCATGTCGGTCACGCTTGCTCCAAGGCCGAGGCGTCCGCCGTTGGCTGATCCCCACATGAACAGTTCGCCCGCGGTCAAGACAGCGCCAGTGTGAGACGCTCCGCATGACACGCTGCGGATGCAGCGCTTGCCCGGGAACTTGACGGGCAGCGGCAGCAATGCGTGCAGTTCGAATTGCTCCTCTACAACACCGACGCCGAGCTTGCCGCTTGCTGCGGACCCCCATGTGTACAGGAGCCCGTCGGAATCGATAGCCGCGCTGTGAGAGTGCGCGCAGGAGACTTGACGAATGCTGATCGACTGTGTTGGAATCCAGGTTGTGACAAGACGAGAGTATGGCGGGCAGTTCGTCAGCTGGAGTGGCAATGGGATATCGGAAAGCAGAGCGGGGTGGTGTACTATGAAGGCGTCGACGAGCTGCGGGTGGTCCGAGTCGAAACACGAGGCCCCCAGCTCGTTTGGCTGGAGGCCTAGCCGGCCGCTTGCTCCAATGCCGCACGTATACAGCAACCTGTTTCGACGTGAGTGCAAGGAAGTCGTCGTTAAGATGGGTCTAGAAGTCGAGTTCACACTCCATGCCGTGATGCTTTTGCTTGAGCCTACCCATTCTGCATCAAGAGCGCGACGTGGTGGCTCCCTGCCGCCACCATCGCAACCGCCTGATTGCCGAACAAAGTCATGAACACGTCAGAGACGATTTCTCCCCCACGATATCCGCTAGTTACTCACCGCTCCACCTCGAGGCGAATGCAGAGGTGGGCCTCTGTTCCCGTGCCGTTCACACCGATTTGTCAAGCGTCAGGTACGCTAGTCATGCGACCATAACGAAAGGCAGCCTTACCGCGACGTGATGCCACTCATATCGATTTTGTAGTTCTGGACTCGCACGGTGTATTCGCCCGTGATATCCTCAAGCTGCACGTGCCGACGCGCGGCCCTCGTCTCGAAGGCATCGTCCTGATCCATTTCAGAGTTTACACGTTGTCATCAGTCTTCTCTCGTTGGTTCTCGTAGTTTTGCAGCTGCAGATACGAACCGCTCGGCGGATTTTCGCGACTGCTTCGTCGATTTCCCTGGCTTCCTTGTCGCGTTGGCGCTGGTCCCGCAACTCCTTCAGACCCTTCCACTACAAATTTGTTAGCGTTTTACGCGGGAGCAGCCACCAATTTGCAGTTGCCCAAGTGAAAAAGGCTAGGGATACTTACGCTTTCAAGGAACTTGTCTCGTTCCTGGACGATTAAAGATAAGGGCAAGATATGTTAGTATACTCGTTCGCCAGCTTGAATCGGGTCCTCGGCTTACCGGTTGAACCAGCAACTGCTTCTGTTTGTCTCGGCTGTACTCCTGTTTACAATCGCGGGTGCCATCGCTCGATCAATCGCATCATCTTGAAAGCCTCTTTCAAGCCTCTCACCTTAATTCGCGCCTCGGCCACCTTGAACTCAAGATGACCCGCTTCGCCTTTGATTTCGACTTCGATCTCGAAGCACTCGGCGAGCACCAGGATCAAGTCCATCTTTGTGATCCGATCGAAGGTTAGACCGCGCACTTGCGCCGACGCAAGCAGCGTCTCGTAGTCGGGTTTTGGTACGAGCACATGCTGCATGAAGAGCGCACGTGTTGCATTGCTCGGAGGTGGTTCCCACACGTCGAAATACTTGACCACGCGCTTGAGTCTGCGTCGCGTCAAGTAGCGAATTCGCATCATAAAACCCCTCGTGAACTCTTGTACAATGGACACCACTCACCGCTCGTAGTGCTGGTTCTCCTCTTCTTGGCGAGCGTGCGCGGCCAATGCCTCCTCTTCGCGGACCTCTATGTCTGGGTTCGTGATGCCTACGAGCTACAAAACAACAATGTATCAGTGATACAAGCTCTGAGGTGAGGGTGTCGAGGTAAAGCAGCACCGTAGAGCGTTACCTGGTCTGGAGTAGCCATCTTGAGGAGAGCAGATCGTGCCGTGATTTTCGGGCCGACTACTAAAGCGCCGCTGCCACTGGCTGGATTACCACCTTTCGCTTGGTCTTGAGCACCGCCACTCCCGGACAGGATCGCATCAGTCTCGATTTCGAAATCGACGGCGGGGAGCATCGGCGTCTCCCACCGGTTTGTCCCGCCACCCCAGGTGTATACGCTCCCGTCGGTGGTCACGGCGTACGCGACGCTGTCCGTGATGGTACCTTGTACGACGCTCCTGCCCCATAGCGACCCGGTGTTTGTCATCAGCGACGTCGTTCGAAAGCGCAGGCTCCGCACGAACTCCCTGTCCTCGAAGAAAAGCAGCACAAGCTCCTCATTCCCGTACGTTCCGTCGTCGTCGGCTGGCTTCGTGTCTTCTTCACCGATCGCCTCAACGTCCGATGTCTCGGGTACTATTGTAGAGCTCTCGTGCAGCGATGTTGAAGAGGATACTGGTTCTTCTCTTTGTTCCGCCTCGGCTTGCTCTCGGGTTGACCTGACAAGACGCTTCAAGCTCCTGAGCGTCTGCTTGTTCACACGCGGCGGGCTTTCAAACTTCCAGCGCTTGTTCTCTGGTCGTCGCCGCACATACTTGGATCGAATTTCCAACTGGGCAGCACTACCACTTGCAGTCGGTCCGCTGGATGTCTTCGTTCGGGATGTCGGCGCCTTCGCATCAAGCGCGAGCGCGCGAGAAGAGGGTGACACAGGAGCGGCCTTCTTCTGCGATGGCTTGGGCTTTTTTGTTCCTCGAGGCATCTGCTTCCGCAGAGTAACGACGGATGGGTCTACGCGCGAGCTCCAGAGGTTGCTCACTTCGCAAAATCCAGGGAACAGATCTTCTTCTCGTGCGACTGGCTTGCCAGCGAACTGCTCGTACTTCCCGCTGCCGATCACATACACCTGCCCGGCCGCATCGAGCGCTGCAGCTAGCTCGTCTTCTGCTCGGATGATCGCTTTGCGCCCCAGGAGCTCTCGACGCTCCTTTTCACGCTCCTTCTCGCGGAACTTTTCGGCCTCCGCGATTACCAGAGCCTCGCGCGCTCCTTCCTCTTCGAGCGCCGCCTCAAGCAGCTGCTGTAGCTTGGACGGCGTGGCGTACTTCGGGATCTCCATCCCACGCTTCTCGAGCTCCTCGCGCACATTAACTAGCCGCAGCCACATGGATCGGAAATCCTTGTAATCGGTATACCCGCTCTTGTCCTTGCCATACTTTTTGAAGACCTGCTCTTGCTTGGCGTCGCTAACGTCCATGCCAAAGTACTCCAGCACATCCTGGCGCGTAACAATCCCGCATGCCAGCACAACATTAGTCTGGATTAGCCGGCGGCATCTCCCGCTCGTGGTTGTAATACGAGCATACCGCGAACTCGAGCTCGTCGATCTTTCCGGTGCCGTCGGTGTCGAACAGGTCAAAGGCGTCGCGCGGGTTGAGCAGGTTGGACGGCGAGAAGCCGAGCGTGTTGCCCGACACGGGGTCCACCGTGAACATGGACATCTTGAACTCGGTCAGGTCGATCTCGCCGCCGCCGTCCGTGTCGCACTTGCGGAAAATGCGCAGTGCTTTGGCCTCGGATATGTTGATGCCCAGAGCAGGTAGCTGTGTGCATCCCCAGAGGTCAGTAGGCGAGGAGTCGTGCGTCGACAATGGAAAGCGAGCTCACCATGGCGACGAACTCGGCGAACGAGATGTTGCCCGACCCGTCCGTATCATACTTAACGAACAGTTCCTCCGGCGACAGCTACTTGATATGGCACAGCACACATTTCCCAGTCAGCGACGCGGTTCTGGTAGTTATGGCAAGCCGTGAACCATTGCGGAGACTCGCCTTGGACGTGAGCACCGACACCTTGCGGTTCTCGGCGTCAATATCCTGTGCATCATCCCCATTTCCATCGCCCACATCGTCCAGGTACTTCGCGATGGCCGCGTCATCGTCGCTCTCGTCGCTGTCGGCGCCAAAGATGTCGAGGCTCTCGGCTGCCGCCTTTGGCTTCGGCCGGTCGACCAGAGATGACGAAGACGCGCCGCCTCCGGAGGGGACCGCGCCACGGCTCAGGCCTTCTTCGCCCCCGCCTTCCGCCACGCGGTTCGAGGCGGCGCGCTTGCGACCAAACAGCCCCATGAAGCGACTGCGACTGCCAGTGGCATACAATACCCGAGTCAAATACTCCAGGAAGGAGAAAGGCCAACTTCAACTCGGTGAAAGGGCACATGACAAACACTCCATTAAGTTCAAAACCAATTAATTTTCATGTGATGTCTTGAACAGACAAATTATGTTTTTGCTTTGACCAGTGAAATAGCACTGTTCGCAAATCAATTATTTGACAAGGATTAACGTTATTATATTACTCGACTCTGATTTCCTCTTTTCTACTCTGGCGGCCACAATGAGCTCGCGGCGCCTACTGTACTGCTTCTAGTTACGCTCGGCAACTCGGACCTTCACGGCTTGACCATTTGATGCAGCATGTCCCGCGCATACTTGAGCCGCTTCGCCAGGTCCGGGCGCTCCTGCGTGAGCACGGCGACAGACGACGAGAAGGCCGAGAGCGAGCCCTCGCGGTCGAGGAACGACACGGCTCGGCCACAGGCCGACAGCACGAGCTTGGACTTGTCAAAGAAGTTGAACTGGAAGCTGCCGTTCGACAGCTGAAACAGCACGGCGTGCCGCGTCTTGACCCACTTCTGCACGAACACGAGCGGGGCGTCTTCCTGGTCGTCCGCCTGCATTGGCTCGCCATCTCCGTGAGCCAGCGCGAGCTGCCGCTCAAGCGTCTGGACCTCCTCGTTCTCGGCATGCGAGTCAACAAGATACCCGCGAAAGTGGCCGAGCAACGTCACCTTCTTGGCCAGCGACCTGTCATGGCGCTCCGTTGAGTACCTTGTGCGCACTGGAGCAGTCTCGGCTGTAGGCGCGCGCTCGATGTAGTCGAACGTGCGGCCATCGCTCTCTGCGATCATCTTGGTCGAGTCGTTAAAGTAGACGCCCGCGCATCGGTTCGACAGGAGGTAGCCGATGCCGTACTTGGACGTGTAGTCGACCCACTGCAAGACCCAGAGAGCAGCGGGCTCGGGAGAGGTGCCAGCGAGGAACGCCTCAGCCTCGGGTCGCAGCTCCTTGACCTGACGAGCGGCCGCCACGATCGCAGTCGCCGACGAGAACTCGCCCAGCTTGTCGGCGCTCTCGCCGCCGTTCTCCTGGAGGGTAAACAACTGCGAGAGGGTTCGGTACGTCGCCTCCATCGCATTCCGCGGCACATCGACGTCGCCACCGATGCTACTGGCAGTGGATGACGTCGTCGCACTGCTGGAACCGCTCTTGGGTGCTGCATCGTTGGTCAAATCGACAACAGTCCGCCTCGGTACTCCGGTTGACCGCGTTGGGCCACGATGCCTACTCCCCGTGAACGTATGCCGCGACGTCGTACCAGTAGCATACTCAGACACCCGCCCGCCGGTGTTGTCCACGACGTTCCTACGATCGGGCACGCCTGGATCTGACGCACGTTGCTGTAGCAAATTATACTCGTCGCTCGCTGACGAAGAAGCCATTCTTCCTCCGGTCTCTGCGTCTCGATGTCGCAGCGGCTGCCGTCTGGCACCAGTTGAAGAGCCAACAGGAGCCTGTGGGTGCACCGGAACGCGCAGCGCACCGGAGACCGGCGCCGTCATCGGTTCTCGCTTCTTCATTACTGGTGGCGGAGTGACTAGCAGTGCTGTCGACGGCAATGACGTTGGCATGGGCTCGTCGGCAAAGAACGGGTGCTGAAGAATGGCCGTCAGCGACGGCCGCTGGTACGGGTCCGTGCACAGAATGCCTCGAATCAGCGACTGTGCGTTTGGAGACACGCGCGTGTCCTCCGGGAACGCGTATTGAAGCATGCGAATGCGCTTGTACGTGTCCTTGACGTCGTCCGTCTCGAAAGGTGGGCGGCCCACGAGCAGCGTGTACATGACGACGCCCATGGACCAGACGTCGACCTCAAAGCTGTGGCCTTCACCGCGCGTGCCGCGAAGAATCTCGGGCGCGATGTAGTTGGGGGTTCCGCACATTGTGGTCTTGCGGTCGTTCGGATCGTCCAGTCGGGCGGCGAGCCCAAAGTCGCCGATCTTAAGCCTCATGTCGGATGTCAGGAACAGGTTCCCGAGCTTCAGGTCGCGGTGGATCACTAGGTTGGCGTGCAGGTACGCTAGCCCATCCACCAGCTGCCGGATGTAGAAACGCACCTCGGGCTCGGACAGGGTCTTGCGCCGGCGAAGCAAGTCTGACAGCGACTGATGAGTATCATCAGGAGGTGTAGACACATGAGCATCATGTACGCAACAGCAACAGCAAGTGTTGGCGGCGGACGTTACCTGGTTCCGGCACAGCTCCAGCAGGATGTACGAGTTGTCGGCGTCGTCGAAGAAATGCTCGAACTGGACAACGTTCGGGTGATGCAACGACTTGTGGATCTTGATCTCCGACGTGAACTGATGCGATCGCATGTTCATTTCAAGATGAGTTCATGAGAACAGCGCAGTGAGCGACGCGTTAATGCGCGTTCAGACGAACCTTTTGCTTGGCCATCGGCTTGACGAGCGACGCCTTGGCCACGACCTTGCCGGCGTACGTCGCGCCCGTTTGTTCGCACGTCATCTCGTAGCAGCGCGCAAACCCACCCTGGTTGTGCGATAACAGTTCATCGTAAGTTTATGCTGGTCATTGTAACAACATCGCCGTTCGACCATGCAAGCGTACCTTGCCGAGGAACTTGCCCTTGCGGTACGTGCGCGTCTTGACGTAGCCATACTGGTCGAGCACGCACTCGATGATCATATCAGGGACGACGGGCTGAGGCGTCGACTCCTTTGCGTCCTTTTTCCTTGCGAGCTGCGCCTTCTTGGGCGGCTCGACGGGCGCATATCTCCTCGGCTCCTGCTTGTCCGCCTCCGCTTCGGCCCCCTGCGACAGCGGCTGGGTCTCAGGAACTGCGTCTGCGGCAGCGCGTCGAAGGTCGGCAATGCCCTGCTCGCGCTCCGTTGCCATGCGCCGGCAGTCGCGGTCGAGCGTCACGCCCGGGCTGGACGCCAGTCGCCGGTGGTACGCGCTCACTCGGTCCTCGAGCCCACGCAGCTTGTAGTGGTTCGGCGCCGAGGACGCGGCGTCTCCGCTGGCTGACACGTCCGCGTTCAGCGCCGTGTTCTCCTTGTCTGGCGCGAGCAGCGCCGCGGCGTCGGGCGCCTCGTGCATGGTCATCGCCATGCAGCTTGCGACACAGTTCTAGGTACACAGCGATGGCGCAAGCGCCGATATGGACAGACCAGAGGCTGGCACGAGCGCGAGAGCGGGTGGGCAGCGACGGAGGGACCACGGATGCAGCAGCTGATGCAGTGGCGACCGTGGAGGAGCACGAGGCGGCGCGCGATCAATGGCCGGCGGCGGATCGTCCGGTCGAACGTGGGTATCGAACACGTATCGGGAATAATTTCGATTAGGTTCAGTCCGCCCGGTATTTGAATTTGACCTTTTGAATAACTGGGGTCGTCTTTTCGGATGTTCAAAACCAAAATCACCGCTTTTTGAATTTTTAAGAGAGTGTACAGTGAACTATGTCGCTAAGTACGATTATATGATGTGGGTCACATAGATATTGTGTGGGTCACTTGACATTGCCCAACAGGCGCTTCCTTTCACTGGCTGAAAACGTCGGATCTTGCAGTTGGGCGAGACGTGTACTGCGCGCGCAGCTTCTATAAGGCCACTCCGTCGTTTCACAGCTTTGGAGGGAGGAGGAGGGGGGAGAAAAGGAAACCCACGGCTGCCCATATTGAAAGAGGGGGGAAAGCGAGAAAGGCCGCACGCTGACGACGACTCCAACAACTCCAACGACACGGACGAAGGCGCGGCGCTCGACGTTCAGACGCGGAGAAGGACGCGGCTCATCGCTGACGGCAAACCCACCGCGTCGTTCGCTCCCACGCGAGGATCTCTGACGGCGTTTCCAGCGCGTTGCTAACGTCACTTTCGGCGGAGTTTGAGGGGAAAAGCCGACACGTTGGGGACCTGAAGACGCGCGGGCCAGCATGTCGATCCACTTCAAGTTCAAGTCGGCCAAGGAGTTCGACACGGTGACCTTCCCGGGCACGGTCATCCGCGTGTTGGACCTGAAGAAGGCGATCGTGGACAAGAAGAAGCTGAACAAGGGGCTCGACTTCGACCTGGTGATCACGGACGCGCAGAGCGGCAAGGTCTACGACGATGAGAACACGCAGCTGCCAAGAAACACGAGCGTGACGGTCAAGCGCATCCCGAGCCAGCACCCGGGCAGCGGCCTGCTCGCGCGGATGAAGGCGGAGGCGGCCGCCGCCGCCGCTTCGCCGCCGGTCGCGCCGATCGCCTTGCCCTCGCCCGTCATGACCATGAACGCGCCCGTCCCGTACGTTGTTTCTGCGGTTTCTGTCCTCGATGAGGGAGCTGACCCACTCACGTTGGTACGTGTGTGTGTTGTCTGCTGTGTGCTTGATATTTGAATGCGCAGGGTATCGGCGATGTCGCTGCCTCCAGCCGCAGGTGCTGCCGGCTCGGTACGTTTCCTGCTTGCGGTGGCATTACTGGATCGCACCATCTAACGTTGTGTGTTCTGCGCTGTTATATCTGACTTTAGGTGGCGCCGACTGCGGGTGCGCAGACAATGGAAGACGAGCTGGCAGCTCTGCAGTCCATCCACGAACAGGCGGAGGACATGCGTGGATCGCGTCTTGGCAACAAGACGTGGACGGCCGCGGGCGGCAGCAATGCCGACCGCGTGACGAACTATTTCTCTGGAGGGGGCCGCGGAGGCTTTGCTGGCGGTCGCGGCCACCACCACCACATGGGGGGCCGCGGCGGCGAGTTTGGGATGATGGGGGGTCGCGGCCGCGGTGGCCCGGGAGGGCCAATGGGGATGCACCAAGTGATGGGGAAGCCGCCGCCCAACTATGTGTGCTACCGATGCGGTAC
The DNA here is from genome assembly GCA_023338115.1 of Phytopythium boreale. Taxonomy (NCBI): domain Eukaryota; phylum Oomycota; class Peronosporomycetes; order Pythiales; family Pythiaceae; genus Phytopythium; species Phytopythium boreale. The sequence goes on along the minus strand of JAADYG010000088.1, from coordinate 22,338 downwards.
GCCTGGCCACTATATCCAAAACTGCCCAACCAACGGGGATCCCGAGTTCGACCAGCACCGCGTGAAAAAGAAGACGGGCATTCCGAAATCTTTCATGAAGGCGGTCTCGGATCCGAGCGAGATCCCCGTTGGCTTGGGCAAGACGGTTGTCAACGCTCCCTGGGGTGGATTAGCCGTGATAGAACCGCAGAATAAAAATTTCTCTAAATTAATGGCCAAGTCGGGCGGCTCGGCAACCCTTGACCAATTCATCTCGAACCCTCCCGATCACTTAGCGTGTCCACTTTGCAAGCGCCTGATGAACGACGCCGTGCTGATCCCGTGCTGCCAAGAGGTAAGTGGCTGCTTGTGCTTGATTTGCTGCATGGTCTCGGGCGCTCATTTAACGCTTCTGCCTCTTGCTTGCTGCTCGTGTCTCGAACCAGTCGGCGTGCGACGAGTGTCTTCGGTCGGCGCTCATCGAGCGGAAGCTCACGTGCCCGCTCTGCAACACGGCCAACATGTCGCCCGAGAAGCTCCTGCCCAACAAGGTGCTGCGCACGTCGGTCGATGAGTTCCTTCGCCGCGCGCGCACGGAGCAGCAAGAGCGCGAGAAGCTCGTCAAGGAGGCGGAGGAGAAGGCGCTGGCCAAGCAGAAGGCCGAGATGGCCGTGACATCGGCGGCGCGCCGCTCGGGTGAGAGCGCGGACGCCGTGCTGGAGATCAAGAAGGGCAAGAAGGACGGCGACGAGGAGGAAGAGGACGAGTTTGGCGGCGACATCTTCGCGTCCGGAGACGAGGGCGACAATGACGAAGGAGCGTCAACGCAAGCGTCGGCCGCGGTCTCCCCGCCGCTTCCTCCGTCCGATCATAACCCACCACTGCCGCCGCTTCCAACGGACGGCGAGTCGTTGCCGCCGTCGCGCAAGGGAAGTGACGCGAGCAACGCGCCGCCTGGAACGCAGACAAGCGAGTTGAAGGCGCCCGGAGACGGACAAGCAGCGGATCCAGCAGGTCTCGGCGTGCCTCCACCGATGCTCGGCCAACAGCCTCCACCAGGACAGTTTGGTATGCCTCCTGGCCCGGGAGGTCCGCCAGGATGGGTCCCCGGCCCGCGGGGCCCTCCGCCTCCTGGAATGGGATTCGGCCCGCCTGAGCCGTGGTTCGACGGCCCGCGGCCGCGTGGCCCTTGGTTCGATGGGCCACCCGGTCCGTGGTTTGATGGTCCGTTCCCTGGTGGTCGCGGCGGAGGGCGTGGCATGAAGGGCGGTCGAGGCGGTCGCGGCGGCGCTGGCCCACCCCCTGGCTTCTTTGGAGGCCCCGGCCCGGACTACTTTGGTCCACCGCCGGGCCACCCGGACTACTTCGGCCCTCCGATGCCCTGGTTCGATGGGCGTGGACCACCGTTCAACGGGAGTGGCGGCGGCGGCAACGGCGACCAGTGGTTCGACGAGCGAGGTGGTCACGGCAGCGGCTTCCCTCCTCGTGGGCGTGATGATGACCAACGCAAGCGGTCGGAAGGGCGCGATCCGGACAAGAGCGGCAAGGCGGACGCGAGCGACAAGGGCCGGCGCAGTCGCGAGGCGGACCGCGACCGCGGACGTCGTAGTCGAAGCCGCAGCCGCAGTCGCAGTGGGCGCGCCGCTCGGCACGGGCGTTCGCGCAGTCGCAGCCGCAGCCGCGGCAAGAGAGACCACGAGTCTCGCGCGTCCTCTTCGCGGACGTCTCGCCGGTCGCGCAGCGTGAGCCGCAGCCACCGCCGCGGTAAGAGCGGGTCGCGTGCGTCGTCGCCTGCAAAGAAGGAAGGCGATGCCAAGAAGGAGGACGGCGAGAAGAAGAAGCAGGACGAGGAGAGCAAGGCGCCGGCCAAGGACGAGCCGAGCCGCAGCGCGACGGACGACAAGGACGTCAAGCTGGACCAGGTGTCGGCGCCCGCGATCGACCTCGACTTTTTCGCCGAGCCGCTGGACGACGGCGGGGCCGAGAGCGAGCACGAGCAACCCCCGGAGCGTCGCGATGCGAGCAGTTCGCGCGACAAGGACGCGTCCAAGCCGCGCGACCGAGAGGAAGACGACAGCCGTCGGCGCCACCGCCGCTCGCACTCGCCTCGACGCGACGGCGACGGCGCCGGGTACGCGCAGAAGACGCTGTCGAGCTGGAAGAGCGAGGCTCGCGGCGACTCCCCTCCGCGCTTCGGCCGCTCGTCCCGCGAGAAGGAGCGCCCGAGTCGCGGACGCCGCAGTCGCTCGCGCTCGCGTTCGGCCAGCCGCCGCGGCCGCCGGTCAAGCGACAAGGACCGACGCGACCGTGAGAAGGACCGCGACCGCGAGAAGGAGCGCGAGCGGGAGAAGGACCGCGAGAAGGAGCGCGAGAAGGACCGCGGCCGCGCGCGAGACAAGGAAAAGGCGCGCGAGCGCGAGCGGGACCGCCGCGACCGCGAGTCGCTCAAGCGCGCGAGAGAGGACGACGCGGACGCGGACGACAAGAAGAAGCAGGCGCGCGGCGGCAGCGGGCGTGTCGTGACGGCCATGCCGTCGTCCTCGGCGGGCGGGTCGTCCCGCGGCGGCCGTGACTCGAAGCGGCGCATTGAAGTGGAGAAGGGCGACGCAGACGCCTCTGCGCCGCCGGCCCGCAAGCGGAGCGGCCGAGGCGGCGGCGGCAAGAAGAGCGACGAGCCTCGTGGCGGCGGCGGCGGCGGCAAGTCGTTCGGCGAGCAGACCAAGAAGCGCTCGGTGCTCGACCGGCTCGGCCCCGCGCTCTGAGGAGCTGCACAGCCGCCTGGCGGCTGTAGCTGGGGAGGGGCTCCTGTGTCGGGAGACCGAGGCGGGGAACTGCATTTGGTGCATCTTTTTCATTTGAGCAGGCAGCAGCAACGCGGGGACGAGTGCGTAGCGGAGTACTGCAGTTGCTGGGCGTTGCGAAGCAGATAACAACCACACAGAAACACGGCAAACACATTCACAACACGACGGACAGTTCTCGTGTAATGCTCACCAACGTTGCAGCTGTGCATGCCATTGAATAACGAGCAGCTTCAACTCCCAACAGGCTGCCATCCGCCCAAGCGATCAACGTTGTACTGTAGTGCTGGTGCCCACCACGACCACGACACCAGTCATGCGCTCTCCGGTTTCGTCTGCACACGCCCCGGTTGGTAAACAGCGAGGTGGGCACTGAGCTTATCCAGATACACGAGACGCAAGTGCCATCAGCGCACGAGACGTAAGGCACCAGTTATGGTCCGGAGCGTCACATTTTGGTCGCCGCCAGCATTTCGGCGCCTCGATCGGCACCGGCCGGTCGTCACCGCGCGGATGTCACGTGGAGCCGGCCGCGCGTGTTGTGAGCAGGTGCTGGCGCCCGGACCACCTGGCTTCCACTTTGCCAGGCCGGAAGCGCGACTAATCTGCACCGTTCAGTATGGCACCCAGTTGACTTGGTCCGCGAACACGGCGAGTGTGTGCGACCTGACCGTGCAGGCGTTTAGTCCGATGGTGTGCAGTTGAGGCGAAGTGGAGCCGTCAGTGGCTTCACTTTGGTCCATACTCCGAGCGCGACATCGAACGAATGGGCAGCACTTGGGTTGGGACAGGTGAACCATTTTCCGTGGGGTGTCACCATTTTGGTCCTGGCTTTGCTGTGTTCTTCCTCGCTTTTCTGCAGCGACCTGATTACGGTTTCCCGCGCATATCACGTTTCAAAGGTTCAACATCCTGTTTGCCTTCCTAACCATTCGTCCGTCAAGAAAACCAATTCCCAGCCGACATGCCATCTGGCAGGGAATCCCCAATCTTTTGCGAAACGCCGCCGGCCGGTGCGCCCGCTTCGAAAAAAAATGGGGCGCACGGCACCAACCCCATCATCAACGATGGAAGGCGGCAGGCGGGAGGAAGACGGCGCTCGCGGTCGCTAACTCGCGCTTTCCCCGCCCACCGGACGCACCGCAGCGCGCCGACGACTGCCCGTGGAAGCCGCGCGGAAACCACCGCCCGCATTCCCGCGCCGCCGCCTCCAATCGGCTTCAAGGCGTCACCACGCCAGCGCCTTTTGCTCGTTTTTCCTTCCATCTTCCGCCCCAAAGCAGCGCGAGTGACGCTCGACCCTCTGGAGGCGCCATCGCTGTTTATAGCCGCGAAGCACGCAAGCAACCGACCAACCGACGGCTCGGTCGGTCAGTTGCGCATTGTCCAAGGCGCGCCCAACCGAACGGGACGCACTCCGACCGACTGACAGCATGGAGGACGTGTCGCCGGCGGTCCGCGCGGTGTGCGAGCGGTTCGGCGCCGGGGGCGCGCACCCGGTGCTGGCGGTCATCGACGGGTTCCTGGACGCGTCGCCGCGCTGGACGCTGATGCTCGCGGCGCTCGTGGGGCTGCCGTGGCTGGTGGAGAAGCTGAGCAAGCGCCGGCCGACGCCGTTCGACCAGTGCTGCACGGAGGCCATGGACGCGGCGGCCGAGTTCGGGCACCTGGAGATTGTCCAGTGGCTACACGTGAACCGCTCGGAGGGCTGCTCGACCGACGCGATGGACCTGGCGGCGTGCAACGGCCACTTGCGCGTGGTCCAGTGGCTGCACGAACACCGGCGCGAGGGCTGCACCTCCAACGCCATGGACTTCGCCGCGCAGAACGGACACCTGGAGATCGTGCAGTGGCTGCACGAGCACCGGACGGAGGGCTGCACGCGCGACGCCATGGACAACGCGGCCAGTCGCGGGCACTTGCACGTGATGGAGTGGCTGCACGCCAACAGGGGAGAGGGCTGTTCGCGCTCGGCGCTCGTGAACGCCGTCAGCGGCGGCCACCGACCCGTCGCGTGCTGGCTGCTGCTGCACCAGCGCAAGTTGTGCGGCGCGCGCGCCGTGCTGTCCTTCTACCTGGCGCGTCGCGACCCGCGCGGCCTCGTCGACTGGCTGTTCGAGCAGTCGTACCTCCAGAGTCTGCTGACCGACGATGACGAGGAGGAGGAGGAAGGCGAGGAGGACCAGGAAGAACACGGCGACGGCGCGTGCGAGGAGGCAGCACTGGACGAACTGGAGAGGCGCGGGCAGGAGAAGGAGGACGAGCGACTGCGCGCGCTCGTGGCGCAGGCGTTCGAGAGTGACGAGCCGCCACAGCGAGAGCAAGAGAGTCGCCTGCTATTTTAATTAATTAACTACAGTAATACTTCACGCATGCTTCGCACTATATCGATCACGCTTCCACGTAGAGCGACACGCGCCGCTGCCAGTCGTCTGCTAGCTCGCGGCTGCGCTCGTCGCGGAGGAACGCGCGCGCCTCGAACCACTCGGTGAGCGCTGCATGTCCGCCGTCTCTCGCCGCCAAAGCCGCCAAAGCCGCACTGCCTTCCTGTCGGAACTGCAGCAGCCAGCGAGCGACGCGCGCGTGGCCGTTGGCGCTCGCGTCGACCAGCGCGCGGTCGCCGCAGCCCTCCGCCCGGTTCGCGTGCAGCCACTTGACCACGTCCAGGTGGCCGTTGGCCGCCGCCAGGTCCATCGCCAGCTCGGAGCACCCTTCCTCGCGGTGGCGGTGCAGGAACCTGACCGTCTTGAGGTGACCGAAGCACGCGGCCAGGTCCATCGCGTCACTGGTGCAGCCCTCGCGCCGGTGCTCATGCAGCCACCGCACAACCTCCAAGTGGCCGTGGCAGGCCGCGAGGTCCATGGCGTCGGCCGTGCAGCCCTCGCGCCGGTGTTCGTGCAGCCATTTCACCACCTCCAAGTGCCCAAACTCGGCCGCGACGTCCATGGCGTCCACCGCCAGCTCGTCTCCCGCTGGCGTCGACGCGCTGCGCTCTTGAACCACCGGCAGCAGCCCGCAAGCCGCGGCGTCCAAGAGCGTCCACGACCGCGTGACGTCGTAGAAGTCGGCCACGAGCGCCGTGAGCTCCGCGGGCAGCGCCACGCACGCCGCGCGAACAGCGGGCGAGGTCCACATCGCGTGCGCTGCGCAGGGAGCGGCTTACGGCGCGCGGATCTTTGGTGAAATGGCCAGGCAGGAGGCCGGACACGAGGAGGAGCCGGCGCTCGTTTTCTCCGCCCATGGTACACATCCTCGCTTGTCTTCTCGGCATGGGTTCGAGAAATCCCACCATGCCTTTATAAATACATAAAGTTATCACAAAAGTGCTCATATTTGGAGTTAATATATCCATTATACCCTTCATATTACATTCTGGGCAGAAAATTAATTTAATTGTGAAAGGGTACGCTTCGATCGCGTGAAGCATGCGCTTGCGAACTGCCAGCACTAATGCGGCGCGTGCCAACATAATGGATCGGCGCGCGTTGCGTCGCGTTCACCACCAGAGCACCGCGCTACACAGTATACCGAATCGGCTCTATCCGCTCTACAGTACAGTAAGTAGTGCCGAGTGCCTGCAGCTATGCGTCGCTACTCGGGTCGGTCAGTCGTTATCTATCCTCAAGCGCCGCTCGCCCCGATAACGGACGCCAATAGGTCGCGTCCAGTGGGCGTATAAGGTCGGGAGAAACGCTGCGACGGCTGGAAAAATGAAGTGCGACCTCCTCCCAAGCGACTGCTAGACGCCGATGAGGTCGCAGCCCAGACTCCGATCCATCGCGGAGCCAGTAGAGCGAGCATGGCGACGACCGGGGTAGGCAGCAGCAGCGACTCGGACAAGCAGGACCTGGGCCGGCCCGCCCTGGAGATCCGCGTCCCGGTCGATGCTGAGGACAACAGCAGCGTCGAGGGCGGCGAGGAGGAGGATGCTCGCGACCGGTGGCAGACGCTGGACGACGACGCCTTCAACGACGTCACCGCCAGCATTATGTGCGGCTGGCTCCAGCCATTGTCCGTGGTTCAGCACCAAGTTACTGCGTGACCTCTAACCTAGAACCTATCTGTCCTTCCCAACCCAGCTCCAACACGCGGCTGGGGCTCGCGGAGCTCGAATCGCCGCGGATCCGGCGCAAGAGCGACGGGTTCACGCTGCTGCACGTGTTCGCGGGCGGCGTCGACTGCCACGAGCTGCTCGCGTTCCTCATCCGCGCGGGCATCCCGCCGGACTCGGCCGTGAGTGGTTGGTCTCCTTCACCTCTCCCCGACGTTCACAACGCGCTAACTGTGCGAGTTCAACTCTGACAGGACCTCTCGGGGTGGACGCCGCTGCTGGAGGCCGTCCACGAGGGCCAGACAGCCAACTGCGCGGCGCTGATCGCCAACGGCGCGACGCGCGACCTGGGCGCCTCGCCCGAACTGACGACTCTGCGCGTCGCCATCCGCTCGGGCAACGCCGACATGGTCGCGTGGCTCTTGTCGCACTCGGGCGGCGCGTACACCGTTCAGTGGGACAATGACCTGTTCCGGACGCTGCTCGACAAGACGCCCGGCGCGGCTTGGCAGTTCCTCGACCAGTTCGCGAGCGAGCAGCCCGTCGCAGCCAGCGCCGCGAGTCGCCACGCCGGCAAGGACGACGGCAAGCGACTCGTGGCGGTTATGTACCGCGACCTGCGCGTGCTGTACGGTGAGCCGCACGTCCCTGTGGACGCTACGGCGCTCGGAGTGGCCATCGCGAGCGGGGAGCGAGGCAAGCATGTGCTGCCTCACCGCGTGTTCCGGTACCTCATGTTCGTCAAGTGGCACGCGTTCGCGCGGGACACGTTCCGGGGGCACCTCGTGGCCTACTGCGGCTTCGTGGCCGCCTTCTACGTGCCCATGATCTGCGCCAACCAGAACTGGGCGCAGCTGCTGACCACGTTCGACCACTTTGTGCTCCTGGCGCGCATCGGCGCGTGGTTCTGCGCGCTGTACCTGCTCGTGCGCGTCGAGTGGCCCGAAGTGGCGGCCCAGGGCTGGCGCACGTACCTTGGCTCGCTCTGGAACCTGCTCAACGCCGTATCGTACAGCGCCGCGCTCGTGGCGGTGCCGATCGAGTTCGTCCCGTCCCTGGCGAACGTCCGCGACTGCCTGCTGGCGCTGCTGACCGTCGCCATGTGGGTCAACATGCTGCAGTTTCTGCAAATGTCGACGACGAGTGGGCTGCTGCTCGCCATGATGACGCGCATGGTGCGCGACATGCACCAGTTCCTCATCATGTACGCCGTGTTCCTCATCGGCTTCACGGGCGCCTTCTACATCCTGCTGCGCGGCGAGCTGGGCTTCGAGAGCTTCGTCAATGCCTTCCTCTCCGTGTTCCTCATGCTGTACGGCAACGTCAACTACGACATCGTGCTCAACCACGGCAGCGGCTGGACGCGCTACATGGCGCACGCGCTGCTCATCTCGTACCTCGTGGGCGCCGTCACGGTGCTGCTCAACATCCTGATCGCCATGATGGCCACCACGTACGCCGACATCTGGGCCTCGGCCGAGCAGGAGACGCTGCGCGGCCACGCGCTGGCCATCCTGCGCATGGAGAAGGCGCTCACGGCTCGCCACCGCCAGCGCATCTTCGACAAGTTGCTCGTACGCGACCAGGAGGCCTCGGCGGCCCACAACGCCAAGACCACGGCTGACGAGGACGAAGAAACGGCGCGCGAATCGAGCTTCATCTCTCAGATGAACTTCTTCACGCGCAGCGGGAGCGTCGGGCAGATCCTGGCCTCGCGGCTTGAGCAGAAGCGCGAGATGCTCGCGGACGTGGTCGAGAAGGTGCGCGCGCTGTCTCCGCGCATGGCCCGAGCCAGGAAGGCGTTCGAGTCCGCTGTGAGCACGAGTCCGCGCGTGTCCGAGGCCAAGAAGGCCTTCGAGTCGGCCGTGAGCACGAGCCCCACGTGAGCGGCCGTGCGGCCCGTCATGCAGGCCGGTGCGGCCTCGTTCCGCGCGCAGGCCACCAACTTCGCGCCGCCCAATCTGGACGCGTTCAAGGAGTCCTTGTACGTCAAGTCGGCCTTTGACATCGACGATGCCGTGCACACCGCGCAGGTCCTCGCGACGAGCGGCGCCAAACTGGCCAAGCTGGAGGACGGCGTGCGGTTCGAGCCGGCCGCGGACAAGCGATGCGGGTCCGAGGACGGTTCGGACGACGAGAAGAGGACGGTCAGCGAGCTCAAGGAGCAGATCCAGCAGCTCGCGGCCGTGGCCAAGGACCTGCAGGCGCAGCAGCGCAAGCTGCTGCAGATCAACCACCTCCAGAGCCACCGGGCCAGCCTCGAGCGGTACTACGCGGCTCCCGGCGGCGCTGGAGGAGGCAGCGCCGCTCCGCAGGCGGTCTGACGGTCATGACAAGTGCATTATGTATGTTGAGAGAACGATGAGGGAGCGGCAGCGACTGCCAGATAAACGGTCGCAATACAACCTTGTGATGCCTTGTCCTCGTCTTGGTGGCACCGCAAGCGGCAGTGAAAGATCGCGGCGTCGAAACGTCGCCTGGTACGTCAACCACCACCGGCTCGTGGCGGATCCGATCCTGGAGCGTGTCATCTCGTTCTCCCCGCTGCCACGTTCGACTTGTAGCTACCAGAAAACATGACAAGAGCGGCACTTACCTCCGCCATTCAGCGTGCATCACGCTCCCGATGGAGGACGCGCTCGCATTGCCGGGTCCTCCTCCGGCAGATCCAAGCGATTGTGTGCCTTGTCTTCGCTGCTGCGGCTGCACTTCCAGGTAAGCAAACCTCCACGTCGGCGTGCTGGTTCCTTCCAACGTCTCATCAGCTTCTGCTTCGCCGGTCGGTCGCCCAGCGCACGCGTGGAAGCAGTGGACGTGGGATGCCACGGACGCGTCCCCGAGCGCGCGCCGCGGCCACTCGATGTTCGTGTACGACAGCCAGCTGGTCGTGTTTGGCGGCCGCGCGGCCGACGCGACCAAGACGCACGTGCCGAAGACGTACGAGCTCGAGCAGGTCAACGGGACGCTCGAGTTCCTGTCGTACGACTCCAAGGTCGCGTACCCGTCCGAGTCGACCTCCGTGTCCGTCGCCGTCTACCTCAATGATGTCTGGAGCTACGACATCAGTGCGTCTTCCTCCTAGCTACCGGGGCGATCATCTATCTCCCTGTTCGAACTCACGCGCCTCTTGTTGCTGGCCGTAGACTGCACGCGGTTCGCCGGCGGCGGGTGCCAAGACAGCGCGTGGACGCAGCTGGACGCGGGCGCGGACTGGGGCGGCTGCAAGATGGTGCTGGGCGCGCGCGTGTGCTCGCACCCGGTCGAGCGCTGGTTCCACGGCGCCGCGACCTTCAACGACTCGACCATGGTGGTGTTCGGCGGCTTCGGGCCGCTTTGCGCCGATTACTGCAACGACGTGTGGCTGTTCGACTTCTCGGACAACACGTGGACCGAGATGATTGAGCTCGGCAACACGGACAGCGGCCCGGGCAAGCGCTTCAAGTTCTCGACCGTCGTGGTCCAGCAGGTCATGTACGTATTCGGCGGCTTCCGGCTCTGGCACGGCTTCGCGCACGAGAACTCGGTCGAGAATGACTGGAGCAGCGTCGAGCAGTACCCGCGTGGCGGCTTCCTCAACGACCTCTGGGCGTACGACAAGAGCAAGAACTCGTGGACCAACATCTCAGAGCAGGTCGAGTGCCCGACGCTAACGACGGACGAGCAACTGATCGAGATCGAGTGCGTCGTCGAGTGGCCAAGTGCCAGGGCGGGCCATGCAGCCGCGGCGCTGGATGGAGCCATCTTTGTTCACGGAGGGTATCGCACCTTCTTCCCGTACCCGACGACCGCGAGCGCCGGCGCTGGGCGAGGCACGCTTTCGCTCATGAGGACTAGCGCCGCGTACACGCCGTACCCGACGCACCCGTACTACTTGGACGACCTTTGGAGGTTTAACGTGTCTACAGGGAAATGGAGCCGCGTACTGGCGAGCGGAGCCACGAAGCCCGACGCGAGGACGGACCACGCGATGGTGGCGGTGGCCAACGCCGGCGTGCTTGTGCTCGTCGGCGGCTACGTGTCTAACTACTACTTTGGCGACACTTGGCAGTTCAACGTGAGTGCGTTCCGCTGTTTTTGCTTGTAGTTTGACTCGCTTGGTGTCTTCTTGACACGGTGGCGCCATGTCAACCGATAGGTGCGAGCCGCTGGGCCAAGCAGAAGGCGTTCGTGCGCGCAAAGTACCCGGCTGCGTGCACCGACGACCTGCAAGCGCGCAAGCTAGCGCACAGCGGGAACTACGGCGAGTTCGTGCTGCCCGCCAGCTTCGAACTGCCGACCGCGGACGCGTCAGACGGCTACTACTTCATCAAGGAGCGCCACTATGGCACCCTCACGGTAGGGTGAACGACACTAAGAAGCAGACCCTGGACCGGTACTGACATCTCCGTCTGTGCCTAGTTCTCCGTGTACGCGGACCCAGCACGCGGCACTTCCGACTCGGGCGACTTGATTCCACAGGCGAGGCGGCAGGCATCAGGCTGGGACGGCTGCCGCGACCGCAGCGACGGACGCACAGATCTCCCGGCCGAGTTGCAGTGGGAGCACCCGTCGCAGCGATCAGGCCACGCCGGCGTGTACGCGGACGCGTTCCAGAAGCTGCTACTGTTCGGGGGCGTGGGATTTGAGAGTGAGCAGTTGCTGCAATCAGCCGCGACTTTCTCGTCGGCGCCTCTGGACGATCTGTGGGCCTACGACTTGCGCGAATGCGTCAAGAACTGCTCGCTGCACGGCGAGTGTCTCGCGGGCAACTGCCGCTGCCACGACGGCTACTACGGCGTTGACTGCTCCAACTCGTCGTGCCCGGGCAGCTACTGCTTCTACGACGACGCGAAGCAGTCGCAAGTGTGCGAGCACTGCTGCTTCTCTGGGTTCGACCACTCGACGGGCAACGACTCGTTCCTGGACAACGTTGAGAAGCTCGCGTGTGCGGACGACAACCTGCACTACCCGAACGGTGTGTGCGACGGCTTTGGCGCGTGCATCTGTCGCCCGGGCTTCGTCGGGCCGGACTGCTCCATCCGAGACTGCGCGTACAACTGCTCGGGCCACGGCTACTGCTCCGAGGAGTTCCCCAACGCGCGCTGCATGTGCGACGACGGGTGGTTCGGCCAGTACTGCGACGCGCGTACGCACCGTATCGTCTTGAACCCATACTGGTGCAACGCTATACTAACTACGTCGTTGATGGATGTCTTGGGCAGAAATGTGCCTCAACAACTGCTCGTACCCGAACGGCGAGTGCGTCAACGGGAGCTGCTACTGCGCCATGGTCTTCGAGCCGTACAGCAACACGCTCGAGTACCTGCCGCTTATGGGCGAGGACTGCTCCTTCCTGCTGCCCTTTGCGCGCGCCGCGCCACGCCTCACCACCGCCTCCGCGCTCGTTCTCGCCGTCGTAGCCATCGCCTCCGCGCTCGTTCTCGCCGTCGTAGCCATCGCCTCCGTACTCGGCCGCACATTATAAAGGTGCTGGTTCACTTCAACATATCCGTACTTACCACCAGTAGGTTACGTTAGTTAAGTACGTACGTTCACATTGTTCCGCACTTAACAATCCGTACTTAGCGATTGTTGAAGAGGTAATCACGCTGCTGCTCAACTTGAAAGTGAGATAAGTAATCCCGCTGCTTGTCAACCTGAAAAGTGAGAGGGTAACCCTCTTCTCACTTTCCAAGTTGACCAGCAACGGGAAGAAGCACCGAGAAAAGACGGCGCGCGGTAATATGGCTAGAACCTGGAGGACGTTGGCGCTCTTATGGCTTGTTCCTGGCGCTCTCGCACTGACTGCAGACGCCCCGGAACCTCCGTCGTATGCGGACGGCGTGTGCGACGGCGCGGCGATCGCGGGGCTGCCGTTCTGTGACTCGTCGCTGCCGATCGACGCGCGCGTGGACGACCTGCTAAGCCGCATCCCTCTGCAAGACGCGGTGGGCTTGCTGGCCGACAACTCGTCCGCGGTCTCGAGCCTGAGCCTGCCCAGGTACCCGTGGTGGAACGAGGCGCTCCACGGCGTCGCGTGGTCGCCGGGCGTGCAGTTCCGGCCGCCGACGAGCGTGGCCACGAGCTTCCCGCAGGTGATCAGCATCGCCGCGTCGTTCAATCGAACGCTGTTCTACCAGGTTGGAGATGCCATCGCGACGGAGGCGCGCGCCTTTTACAACGCCAAGCACGCGGGGTTGACGTTCTGGACGCCCAACGTAAACATATTCCGTGACCCGCGGTGGGGCCGCGGACAGGAAACGCCAGGCGAAGACCCGTACCTGACGGGTGAGTACGCCGTCGCGTTCGTGCGCGGCCTCCAAGGTGAAGCAATGGAAGGAGACGCATCATCACTCTCGGGCGATACCAAGTTCCTCAAGCTCTCGGGGTGCTGTAAGCACTTTTCGTCGTACTCGCAAGAGGTGCCGCGGCATCGGTACGACGCGATCGTGACGCGCCAGGACCAGGCGGATACGTACTTCCCAGCGTTCGAAGATTGCGTCAAGCGCGGGCACGTGAGCTCCATCATGTGCAGCTACAACGCAGTGAATGGGATTCCGTCCTGCGCCGACAAGTCCATCATGACCGATCTCGCGCGCAACCAGTGGAAGTTTGATGGGTACATCACGTCCGACTGTGGAGCCGTCGCGGACGTGATCTACGGACACCACTACACGCAGTCGCCCGAGAGAACGTGCGCGACGACGCTGGCCGCGGGTATGGACTTAAACTGTGGCGAGTTTCTGCGCGAGCATCTCGCCAGCGCGCTGGAGGAGGGCGTCGTCAGCAAGGACATGGTGTACACGGCGCTGGCCAACTTGTTCCGCGTCAAGATGCGGCTTGGCATGTTTGAGAAAGGTGGCCAACCATTCAAGAACATCACGCCGGATAGCATTGACACGCCGAAGCACAAGGCGCTCGCTCTCGAGGCCGCGCAGCAGGGCGTTGTGTTGCTCAAGAATGAGAACAATGCGCTCCCACTGAACGCTAGCGTGTTCGCAAAGGGCAAGAACGAGTCGCTCGCACTGATCGGACCGCACTTCAACGCGAGCGGAGTGTTTCTCGGCAACTACTTCGGCTTTCCGTCGAGTATTACTACGCCGCTCGAAGCCATCTCCAAGGTCGCTGATAATGTGACGTACACGTTGGGATGTCATGTCGCGGGCGATACCCTGCCTGACTTCGACAAAGCGGTCACGATCGCTTCCGCCGCCCATCGTGTTGTTGCTTTTGTTGGACTGGAGCTTGGCCAGGAGCACGAGGAGCTTGATCGCACACATCTCAAGCTCCCGGGCTTCCAACATGCGCTGCTCAACCGGCTCATGAGCGTGGCAAGGAACCCGATCGTGATTGTCGTCATCACTGGTGGCGCTGTCGATTTGTCCCCGTACAAGGACCACCCGAAGGTTGGCGCGATCGTTCTCGGCGGGTATCTTGGTCAGTCCGGAGGTCAAGCGATCTCGGACGTGCTTTTTGGGGTGTACAATCCGTCGGGACGACTCCCACAAACGTTTTACGCCGAAGACTACACGCGGACCATGTCGATCTACGATATGAACATGCGGCCGACTGTCGAGACAGGCAATCCAGGTCGCACGTATCGGTTCTACACTGGCGCACCCGTCTACAAGTTTGGGTCTGGGCTATCGTACAGCAAGTTCGCGGTGACGTGGGGATCTCCACCTCCTCCGAGCGAGCTGAGCGCGATTCCGTTATCTTGGGGCTTGCTGAAGGACGACCGATCGTGCGCTGCCGAGTTCAACGTGACGGTCACGAACGAAGGGGGATGCGAGGGCCGCCACTCGGTGCTGTGCTTCGCCGAGCCACCTCGAGCTGGCACTGCTGGACGGCCGCTCAAGTCGCTGGTCGCGTTCGAGCTCACGCCTGTGCTGACCGTTAAGCAGCAAGCGGTGCTGCAATATTGCCTCCCGCCGAAGGCGTTTGGTCTGGCGGATGCGGACGGCAAGTGGAGGGTCGCGGAGGGCACGTGGGTGCTTCACGTCGGAGACTTACGTCACGAGATCGCAGTCCACTCAGAGTTCGATGCGGCTGGTGATCTCATCGCTCGCGACTTTGCGCTCGTCGAGTGAAGCTCGTCGAGATCTTTGCTGTCTTGAAAGGCGTGTGCTATTGCTGTCCGAGTCCACGACCCAGCGATACACTGTCAGCGTCTGGGTATCGAAGAGCAGAGTGAGAAGACGTGGTCATCGGCTTCAATACGACCGGTACAAAAGTTTTCGCTTCATGTGATCCATATACTTTGAATGAGGCTGTTCTTTTCGCAGGCAGACCATCCGAGCCGTTGTCCGGAGCTTGAGTCGGTGCAAACGGTCCACATTGGGATGCGGGAGTTCTGTTCTACATTCACATGATTCGTTACACACAGGGAGACGCGGATCGCTCGATGAATCGCCGGGGCGGCCGAAAAGTCGCGACGTACCGCCTCCTCAACGCACCCGCTGGTCTACATACGCGCCGGCTTTGATCTCATCCAGCCCTCGCTCGTCCCGATCACCCACCCGGTCGTTTCGCTGTCTGTAGCCCAGCACGAGCGCTCAAGGAAGAGCTCCTTCGCGGCGTGACCTCAAGCAGTGAAGGCACCAAGCTTCGACAGCGGCACCTTCCTGTGACGATGCCCGGGTACGGCGGCTACGCGCCGCCAAAGCAGTCACTGCTGGTGGACGAGGACGAGGACGAGGATCTGTACGAAGGCTTCAACTTCAGCATCGACCTCGCGCCGCCAAAGACGGCTTCGAACCCTTCGTCCTACGGCGCTGGCCCCTCGCGCGGTGGCTATAATGGACAGCCTCCAGGCACCGCCTTCCGGTGAGTCTCTCGCTCTGCTTCTTCGCGCAAAGAAGTGCGTCTAACACGCCCTCGTGCGACCACTAGTGCGCCGCCGTCACAGATGGGGCGCCAGGCGCTCGCTTCACGCCTCGGGACCGGTCAGCAGCAGTACGCGGGCGACGCGCGCCCCATGACGTCAGTCTCGGGTGCTGGTTTCTCGGTGCGTTCTGTTGAGTTGTTATCAGAGACCCGAAGAGCTCATACGCTAACACGGACCCTGATCTTATCAGTCCAATCCGCGCACAGCCGGTGGTCAGCGCGTGTTCGACCCGATGGGGGAGGTGAAGCGCGCAGCGGCTACACCGCCCCCGCTGGTCGAGAAGTCGGACAATTCACCCAAAGAAGTCGCGCGAAAGCTCGAGAGGTCGGTTAACTCGCTGTTTGAGCAGTCGGCGACACGCGCAGCGAGCGGCCAAGTCGAGGAGGCGCTTCACTTGGCCAAAGAGGCTGGTCGGAAGGAGCGCGCGTTCCCCAAGCACTGCGAGACCCACGCGCTTGCGGATCTGGTGAACGTGGACCTGACATACGCAGTGCTCTTCAACCTGGCGCACGTCTACCACCTCAACGGCCTCTGGAAGGAGGCACTGCAGGCGTATACGCCGCTGGTTAAGAACAAGCAGTACACGCAGGGTGGACGGCTGCGCGTCAACATGGGCAACATTTACTTTGAGCAGCAGCAGTTTCCCGCGGCGATCCGAATGTACCGCATGGCGCTCGATCAGATCCCGAGCACGAGTAAGGAAGTGCGGCACAAGATCAAGCGGAACATTGGCGCTGCGCAGCTTCGGCTCGGCCATTACCAGGACGCGGCGGCAACGTTTGAGGACATCATGGAAGGCAGCCCGGACTTCCAGGCCGGGTTCAACCTCGTCGTGTGCTACTACGCGATTGGAGAGCACGACAAGATGCGCCGCGGGTTCACCAATGTGATCACGATCCCCATGGAGGGCCTGTCGGAGGAAGAGATGAAGCAGGAGGAAGCTGCGGCGCGGGAAGGACTCGCGAGCGGGTTGCTAATCGGATACGACGCTAAGTCGTCGACCGATTGCCTCGCTAGTTACAACGGCGACGGAGATGGCGATACTTCGACGGGTGAGGGTAACTCGCTGTCGATCAAGGGGGACGGACTCAAGGCGGAGATCCGCGCGCGACGGAGGAAGGCGATGGAGTACATGCTCGTGGCCGCGAAGCTCTGCGCGCCGGCGCTCGACAAGAAGGACTGGCTCGCGGGCTTCACGTGGGTCATTGACGCGCTCAAGCAAGAAGGCCACGAGCACCTTGCGAGTGAGATGGAGATTTGTAAGGCCCACTGGTTTCTGCGACAAAAGCAGTTCGACGAGGCGATCGAAGTGCTCAAGGCGTTCGAGAAGAAGGATCCGGTGCACCGTGCCATGGCCGCCACCAACCTGAGCTATCTGTACTTTGTCGAGGGCGACGTGACGCAAGCGGACAAGTACGCGACACTCGCGGTTCGCCACCAGCGATACAACGCCAAGGCGCTCGTCAACAAAGGCAACTGCTTGTACGTGCGCAATGACTGCGAGCGCGCCAAGGAGCTGTTTCTCGAGGCCATCGGTGTTGAAGCTGACTGCATTGAAGCGATCTACAACCTTGGGCTCGTCAATATCAAGATGGGCGTGCTGGGCGAAGCACTCCAGGCGTTCGAGAAGCTGCACAGCATCGTCCCTAGCAACGCTGAGGTGTTGTACCAGATCGCGGGGCTTCACGATATGATGGGCAACTACCGACAGGCTGCGAAGTGGTTTAGCATCCTGCTCTCGTGCTTCGGTGACGGCAGCAAGAGCGGCGCTGGAGCCAAGAGCGTGGCAGACCCAGGTGTACTCGCTCGCATGGGCCAGCTCTTCTCCAAGGACGACGATGAGACTCAGGCCTTCCATTACCACCTCGAGTCGTATCGCTACCTGCCGGTCAACTTGGACGTGATCTCCTGGCTCGGCGTCTGGTATGTCAAGAGTGAGCTGTACGAGAAGGCCATTTAATTTTTTGAGCGCGCGAGCCAGATCCAGCCCAACGAGGTCAAGTGGCGGCTCATGGTGACGAGTTGCTATCGGCGCATGGGCGCCTACCAGCGCGCGATGGCGCTCTACGAGCAGATCCACCAGGACTACCCGGAGAACCTAGAGTGTCTGCGCTACCTCGTGGCCATTTGCAAAGACCTGGGCCAGCGCTGCGACGGGTTCCAGACGAAACTCGCCAAGCTCGAGCGCGAGAACGCTGCGCAGCAGCAAGCGAGCAAGATGCAGCAGCAGCAACTGTCGAACGGAGGCGGCAGCGCGACTCAGCGTAGTGTGGCGTCGGATGACGGCGACGATGGGGGCGAGGCGCGATACCAGCAGCAGCAACAGTACGCGCGGCAGCAGCAGCAACAGCAGCAAATGTACGACGCACGGGCGTCCAGTGGCCAGTACGCGCAGAATGAGCCGCCCAGAGCCATGATGAGCAACAACAGCAGCCGAGAAGACGTTGGCGGGTCGCGATCAGGCTCGCAGCAGCGACAGAACCCAGACGACGACGCCGACGGTGGCGCGTTCGTGGTGCCGCGACCGATGACGTCCATGGGGCGGCCGACGACGCAGGCGAGCGCCCAGAAGCCTGCCGCGCGGCAGGCCAAGAACGAAGGTGGGTCACGCATCGACTGACGAGTTGTGGCTGATGATCTGACCTGAGACTGGTTGTGTGTGCTTGTGCCACGTGCAGACGCGGACGACTGGGGCGACGCGGACGTCGGGAACTTGCTGGGCGACTAGCGTCCGCCTCTTGCACTTGACATGCTGTTGTGGCTTGGAAGACAGGAGGAGACGGACTAGAGTCGAGTCAAGGGACACATTCGCTATCTTCCAAACACATTGCAACGTTAGTAGATTTATATGCAGCCTCACTTGCCAGCCACCACTAGGCGGTGGAGCGCACGACGGCGATCAGCGCGAGCACAAAGGCGAACGGCAGCCAGGACTTGACGGCGGCGCGCGCGTCCACGTACGTGCCGCAGAAGAACATCCAGAAGCAGAGCATGACCATGTTCCAGCGCTTGACGCCGCGGTACTGGAAGTGCTCGAGGCACACGGCCACGTGCGAGTGGCAGTTGTCGCAGCTGCAGTAGTTTCATACGGATTCAGAAACAAATTACGTCGTTAGTGTCAACATATCACAATAAGATGTCATCCGCCAAGACAGCATGCAGCAGGAATCCACGGCGTCCGATGCGAAAGCGCGGCAAAATTACCACAAGTTGTGCATGCGCGTCTCGTAGATGGCGCAGCCCTTGGCGACCGCTTCGTCCCACTGCGCGAACCGCCCGCGCGGCACACGGCACTGCAGGTAGCGCGTGGGCTTCCCGAACGCCAGGTCGCCGCGCCCGATCGTGTACGGGCCTGCAAAGTCGAACATGACCCTACAGTTCATCACGCATGATCACACAAGCCATCGCGAGCCCGTTAGCCTCCATCCACCGCCACAATACAGCACTAGCGGGTTCCCATAACACTATCAGCGACCAAGAGGCGCACCCGGTCGAGTCAGCGATGCCCAGGTGGCCGATGAAGGGCAGGAACCACGTGAGGATCGGGATGGGCGACCACACGAGACAGCACGGGAACTTGCCGACGGCCGCGTCGATGCGCAAGTCGCTCCCGCGCGCCTGCGGCTCCGACGGGTCGGCGAGAAGCTCGTCGCGGTCTACGCCCAGCGCCAGCTCGTTGTCGTTTCCGCCGGCGCCGCGCTCGCCGCGCACGTCGTCGACCATTTTTCTCCGCGTCGTTTGTCGATTTGGTGACCAAATGTTGGGCTCACACAAATTTTGTGCAACCTAGCACAAACTGTGTTGGAAGCGGGAATATTCAACATATGAGTCATACATGTACAACACATGTTTGATCGGTGTCAATAGCTACAAAAAATTACGGTAGATGATAGGCAATATTTATGGAAATACAACTCAATGATTGGGTAAAACTGAGGAGGTACAACATTCGTACTGCACGACACTTCAATACAAGGTCCCTCTCTTCAACTTGTGAGCCCGAGCCGACGCGGGCGGCTCCTTCCCCATGGGAGCAATCGCCCAACGTCGTGCTTTTCGTGCTTTAATCACTGCTCAACCGCGCTGAGTCCGTCGACGCCAACGTCTTCAATGCGACCGGCGGTCACCGCGGAGACATGGACAGCGACAGCGAGTACAGGTCCGCGAGGAAACTGGACTTGTTGTTGGTCCCTCTGGTTGCGGGCACGTGGCCCCGAGACGACCTACTGCTCGTGACAAGCACCCTCATGCGCGGTGACAAAGAGCGCAGGTTGGCGTC
The DNA here is from genome assembly GCA_023338115.1 of Phytopythium boreale. Taxonomy (NCBI): domain Eukaryota; phylum Oomycota; class Peronosporomycetes; order Pythiales; family Pythiaceae; genus Phytopythium; species Phytopythium boreale. The sequence continues at coordinate 2,362 of JAADYG010000088.1, read as the reverse complement.
GCTCACGCTTGAGTCGTCCTCGTCCTCGTCTCCGAGGTCGGCACCAGCGGCGCGGAGCACGGCCGACAGATCCACCTCGAGCTCGAACTGGCTCAGCCCCGGCGCGAACGCAGTCGTGCTGACGCGGCTCGTGCTGACGCTGCTGCTGTTGATCGTGTCGATGGTGAACGTCTGATCTCCTTTACCTGACCTCCGCTGCTGCTTGAATGATGAGACGAGTCTTCCCGAGTTGCTCCCGGTTGAGAGGACGAGGTCGGCGAGCTGGATGGAGTCGTCTCGGGGGTTAAGGCACTCTTCCAGCGGGCGAAAGAAGGTGTACGTGCCGTCGCGGCTCGACGGTGGAACCGAGGACTTTGTCGCCGTCGAGGCCGTCGACTCAGTCGTTGTAGCTGAAGTTGGTGCCGACGTGTTGGACGAAGGGAAGCGGCAGGAGCCGCCCCGGCGGTGCTTGGACCGCAGCGACACGATCTTCTTGGTCGGCGGCTGTCGTGTGGAGCGCGTCAGGGACGCCAAGTCGGCGATGCAGTTGACGGACGGCGACCTCCCCAAGGACGCGATCTCCTCGGGTTGACTTCGCATCGGCTCGATCTGGCTGCGCGGGTGGTCGGGCGCGGGCGTCATCGCTGCCACTGCTGTCGACCACTTGGTCGCGCTCACACGTCGCACGAGTGACGCCATCTCTGTGGTTGGTGTCGTGGTGGAAGCGACTGGTTCCGGTTCTCGATGGCTTTGGATGCTGACAATGGCGCGGCTGGACGACAGATCGACGCTCTCGTCGTCAGAGGAGGCGGACAAGACGACCTCGACGCACAGCCGACAGAAGCGCCGCTCCAACGGGCGCTTGGTGCGTGGGTCCAGCTTGAAGAGTTGGTGCCGCGAAAGACACGACATACATGTGCTCTGCAGGTCGGCCAAGACAGAGATTAGAGTCGCGATCACGTAGAGAACGGTCAAGAGATCGGCGTAGCGTACTTGGAGGCAGGCGGCGCACTGGCGATGGCTCGTCAGGAATGGCCGGTCGTAGCACACGTGACACAAGTAGCTGGTGCCAAACACACATCGATCCTGGTTAGCACAAGCGCCGAGGTCAATCAACGACAGCAGAAAGTCTCACCTTGGTGGAAACCGATCAGGCTGCACGATGCCCAGGAAGCGAGAGAAGCACTTGGCGCGGGAGATGGCAGCCGCGTGCTCAACGCCCAGCAGCGACCCGGCGATCACGTACTCGGCGATTCTCGCCGACCTGGCTGCTCCAAGCTCGAAGGCATCGCACCAGCCAAAGCACTCGACGAACCCGCTGCTACCCAGCGGTCGGTACAGGAAGCAGGAGGCGATGTCCTGGCGTCGCACGCCTTTCATGACGTTGTGCGGCCACTCGGGCCGGTGGATGGAGGACACGACGTGGTAGGCGAACTCGTTGCCGTCATCGTCGCGAGTGACGCCCATGCGTTCGAACGACAGTATGTCCTGGTGGCCCGCGAGCCCCCACGCGGCCTTGGCAGCAAACCACTTGATGCCAGCGAAGTGGAAGGGCAACTCGTCGCTCCGGCGCTCGCTCACATGCAGCACGCGGCCGTCCATTAGGGAGTGGCCCACCATCACCTTGACGGCCTGTAGGCTCTCGGTCGTGTCGCTGTACAGGCCGTCCATGACCTGCGCGACCGTCCCCGGGATGCGGCCGATGGCGCAGAGCACCGTCGCGTTCGGGTCACGCACGATGGCGTAGTCCGACGCCTTGTAGACGGCGAGGTGGTGCTGCCGACGCACGAGCGACCAGCCGGCGCCCGGCATCTTGGATCGGTGCAGCGCGTGCGCCGTCACCGCCTTCCGCACGCACTGGGCGGCCGCGGCGTCGTACTGCCGCTGTTCCCGTGGCGAGACGTGCAGCTGGGGCGCCTCGCGCATGGCAGCGTGCTCGCTTGGTTTGAGTGTATTCGTATTGGGCGGGCGGTGAAGTGGTGGGAGCCGCGCGAATCGCAAAGTGCGTGTCGGATTGCAAAAAGCTCGCGCGTGTTCACGGTCGCGTGAAGATGGAGCCAACCGCTAGAAGGTTCCGTCATTGCTCTTGTTCCCCCCCCCTCTGCAATCCATCAAGAGGATGTGAGAGGCGGAACGAGACGGACACGAACCTAACGCCGACGAGGTGGTTGTGGTGGTGGATCGCTGGGACGAGAGAGCGGATGCTACCGTGGGGGCGAACAGCCAAGCAACGCGCTGGTAGGTACCGTATTGCACAGGTTCTGTGTAACCGCGTAAAAATGTCAATCCAAGTGTAGCAGTAAAAACTAAACATTCGTAAAAAGTAAGTACCTGGAACCACTGGCGAGTGACACAGGCGGTGGTTAAACGGAGTAGTCGCAGC
>JAADYG010000879.1:0-12602 GCA_023338115.1 Phytopythium boreale | reverse complement strand
TTTATTTTTTTTTTTTTTTTTTTTTTTTTTTTTTTTTCTGTTCGGCTTGCGCCGGCACTACAACATGGAGAACATGCTGCTGTCCTCCTGCTTCACCTCGCCTTTGGTATCTGCACTTCATCTGTTCGGCGCTCGTTCGAGGCTGCGCACCTTCTCCAGCCGCTCACGCAGCGACGCCGCCGCGCCGTTGCCGGCCGCGGTGGTGCTCGCTCGCATCGCTGAGGTAGCGCCAAGGCGGCGCGCGCCGAGGTCGCTGCTAAAAGACGCAGCGCCACCCAGTCGCGAGGATCCAGCGGCGAACGAAGAGCGCGCAGCAACGGGAGAGGTCGAGGCCGAGAACTTCGTCATGCGCGACTTGATGCTGTCGCGAGTCGTAGTCACGCGGGACGGAGCCGCCGCCTCCGCGCCCGACGCTCCAAACAAGCGACGCGTGACGCTGTCCGTCTCCTGCGAGCTTCCGTTGTCGCTCACGTCCCCGCTGCTGTTGCGCGAGAGCGACGGGACGCCGCTCATCGTGCTGCGGAATCCGCCCGCGTCCGAGTGGTACTGCTGCGCGGAGATCACCCCCATAGTCAGCAGCTTCTCGCGCACCGGCGACGTCATGGGCAAGTCGTTCAGTGACGCCTCGAATGCGCCGGGTCGAGCGTTCATCAGACTCGTGGCGATCATTCGCAGCGCCTCCTCCATGTTGCGCTGGGCGATGTTGATGCCAAACATGTCGGTTTGCGGCAACGTCGCGAAGAACGAGTGCATCTGCATCAAGACGCCGAAAATGTCGATGCCCTCGAATGGGTTGAGCGCGCTCGCCTGCACCTTGGAGATCTGCAGCAGCATGCGCCCGACCAGTTGGTCCAACGAGTCCTTCTCCAGCAAGTGGTTGAGCGGGTCGCGGGTATTGTAGTCGCCCACGTCGTTGCGCAGCACTCGCTGCAGTAGGTTGATCACCGACGGGTACACCTCGCCGGCCTTGACGTTCTCAGTGAGCCGTCGCATCGCCTTGAACAGCGCCTTGAACACGAAGAACAGGCGCTTCTTCTCGGGCGCCATCGTCGACAGGTCCACCGCGGCCGAGCTCGACACGGATGCGAACTCCTCCATGCGCGGATCCAGCATCTTGGAGCAAATTTCAAGCAGCACGCGCTCTACGGCGTAGCGCTGCACGTTGTCGACCGCTTCGCTGCCCAAAATGACGCTCAGACTCGACAAACTCAGCGACAGTACCATGATCGAGAGCGGCTTGCGCGCGTTGCCGCCGCTAAAGCTCGCGTGGATGCAGTCGCACAGCCGAATGAGGATCTCGTTCACGTAGCAGCGCAGAAACTCGACCTCCGCGTCGCCTTCGGGTCGGTTGATGATCGCGTACAAGCCCTTCAACGCGTCCACGCCGTCCGCGTATTCTGGCGAGGCCTCATCGACGATCTCCCGTGAGTCCGTCAGCAGTTGCTCTATCGGACGAAGCACAAGCTCCTGAATCGCATTCGCTTCGTCAGTGCCGTTGTCGACAGGCTGGTTCTCGTCAGCACGCGGAGCATCCATGTCCACATCAACGTCCTCCGTTGGTTCAGGATCAACAGCAGCCGACGCAGCAGCCGAAGCTGACGAGTAGCTGCCAAACTGTTTCAAGCCAGACGTCGGCATCGGCCGCTCCAGTGACGACAGAGTGCGCGTTGGCGTTGTCTGCATGGGTTGGGGAAGGCCAGACGTCGACGATGCAGTGAATCCAAATGCAGATTGCCGTTGTTGCGGCGGCTGCGGGATCTCTGGGGCGCTAGTAGATGCCTGGAAGCTGTTCGCAGGTAAGTGCTTGATGCGAGCACTCAAGAGGTCGATTCCCTGCTGCGACGTGACGCCAACGAATCGGTAAAATTTGTCCTGGTCGCCGTCCGAGCGAAGGTACACGGCAACGAGAGCGCTGATGGCGCTCTCGCGCAGCTCCTTCTCGTGCACGACCACATACTTGCCGACTTCCTTGATGTAGCGCTTGCCCACGAGGTGGAAGCCATGCGCCGTGACAATGTACTCGATCATGTCGATGCACTCGCAACGGCTCTTCATGTTCTTGGACGCGGTGAAGCACTCGACGAGGTAGACAACATACTTTTCGATGCTGTACACGTCGACGACGAGCTTCATGATGTCACGGAAGCGCACGCGGAATCTCGGCTTCGATTGACCGCTCTCCTGCAGCAAATACGGCAGCAGAATGGCCGCCTCGGCGTCATCCAGCGCATATTGGGAAGCCTTGAGCATCTCGAACAGCTTCACGAGAACTTCAAGCAGCTTCGCCAGCGCTTGGACGTTGTTGTCCACGATGCGCAGCGTACACCACTTCAAGATCCAGTCCAACGCAGCCACGACCTCCTCGGGCTGGCTTGAAATACACGCCATCAAGTCATCGAGCGCGGACATCATGCCCTTCTCGAGACTGGGCGCGAAGAGCTTCGCGTGCAGCTCCGGAGACAAGTACGGTTTCCATTCCGCCTCGATCTCATTCTTCCGCTGGCCCATCTCGCTCACAGACGTCGTGTCAAACACCCACTTGTTGTACTGAGCCTTGGCTAGGCGCGCTGGTTTGCTGGCATTCGGTCTCAGCAACGACGCGTTGTCAACCTTGTCGAGGGCGTCAGTCATGGAGGGCACGACCGAAACTGACGGGCGAGACAGCTGCGATCGAATGCCGCTACCAATTCGCGTCGGCGTGCCAATGCCGCTCGCTCGGTTGCCACCAGGACTCGTCTTTCCTGGGCGTGCAATGCCGGTCCGCTGCGCCGAAGCCTCAGCCGCAGAGGCAGTTACGACGGGCGGCGGAGGCATCACGGGCTTAGGGGGAAGCGAAGGAGCACTTGGCGCGAGGATGGCGCGATCAACAACCTCACAAACCTTGTCGATCATCGGCCGCAGCGAGCGCATCTGCGCGGGCTTGATATCGCGGCATCCCATCGTCAAGATCGTGTCCTTGCCCACCGACTTCATCACCTCCACGAGCACCGCCTGGGCCTTTTCACGAGCGTCTGGGGACTTGTCCATCAGACATTGCACTGTTGGAACCACGAGGCCACTCAACTCGAGCTTCTCGCAGTTCGGAAGGTGTTCCGCTGCCCACCCAAGCAACTCGGCACGCCCAACCGGGTTCAGCAGGCCCTCGGACAACGGAGAAAGCAGACTCTCCACGCATGGGGACGACGTCTGGTTGTTGTGCCGGACCCACTTGTGCAGCGCTTCCACTGCAGCCGCCTGCATATTCTTCTTGTTGTCCGCGACACCGCCAATCAGACTCGCGCCCATGATTTTCGACATCTTGCCGACGTCAGGGCCGACACTGGTCGCTACGATGCCAATAACTAGCGCAGCCTTGACCTTCAGGTTCGCGTTCGAATCGTTCAAGCGAGCCTTCAACCCGCGAAGCACTTCTTGCACGGGTTTAGTGAACTCAATCGCGCACCCAGCACCTTCGCAGATGCTCTGCACCGTGTCCATCGCAGCCGCGCGCTTCTTCCACGCCGCCTTGTCGTCTTCGCACTTCATGTCTGCCAGGAGTTCCTTGGTGATCTGGCTGCTCACGTCCGTCCTGCCGAACAGAGCGCCAGGATCGGCAGCGCTTTGCGCCTCATCCGCGTCCTTTACGTGGCGCTTGACCGACGCCATGGCATTCTTCTCGTCAAACCCAACCTTCTTGAACTCCGCCTCGACAGTCGCGGCCAACGCTGGCTTCCAAATTTCGAGATTCAAAATCGGGAGCAGCGCCGGCCCAAGCTGCGAGTACATCACTCCGAGAAAAGTCGTCGCGCCGCTGCGCACCTTCGGGTTTGCCGACTCGAGGCCGACACCGCCCTTGGCGAACTCGACTAGCGCGCGGGGGTTGCACAAACTCACACCGAAGTCCTTGACGCACTCCGCGAGTACATTTAGCGCTTCAATGTGCGCTAGCGGTGTCTTCACGGTGAGAACGTTGGTCATCAGGCATCCAAGCGTGTAGGACGGGCTCGTGGCTTCGCAAAACTGCAAAATCATGTTGCGAATGACTTCGCTCGCCTTTCGGTCGCCGATCTTCTCCGCAGCGCTCGAGACCACCAAGCATACCACTCCGCGTGGGAACTTGCTCGCGACGTTCTCTGCAAACGTGCCGATCGCCTGGAACGCACTCTTGAGCACGTTGATGTTGCTGTCGCGGAAGTCCTTCACTTGCTTCGATAAATAAACCGTCAGGGCTTCAATTGTCCGCATGGACATCGAGCTAGAATTGTTCTTCGCGAAATTCTCGAGCCCTTCGATGGCGTTTTTTCGCTCCAGCCACTTGGGACTAGCGAACCCTGCCGTGATAGTCCCCCAGTCCTCGATGTTTAGCCCGGAAACAATTTCCTCCGCTTCCTCTGGCGACACGGAGACAGCGATCGGCGTAAAGTCGGAGGAGCCTCCAGCCGATGGCGCACTCGCCGTGCCGGCGGCGCTACCAGCGGGCTTCCGCGTCGGAGCCGATGACTTTGACGAAGCATCAGCTGCCGGTTTCATTCCAAACCGAGACGACGGGCCTCTCGTGGGCTTCTTTACTGGCGGCTTTACAGCCGAAGCCGAGGCCGACGATGGCGGTGGGCCGCCCATGTCGACATCGGTCGATTCGCTGGCCGACTTCCTGCTTTCGGCGCTGCTGGGACGGGAGGACACTCCAGACGACGCAGCAGGTGCTTCCCCGCCAAGGCTCTGCAGGATCGTTTTATAAGATCGCGGGTTCTTCCGCGAGATGTCGTCCATTTTGCCTTGAAGCCACGCGTTTGTTTGATCGGACGCCTTCACCAGCGTCACAAACGCCTCCACACCAGCTTTGCGAACGGTGGGGTCGGTGTCTTCAATCGCGTTCACAAACGCGGTTCCAAACTCCAATACCAGGCTCTTGTCATCCACGTTGACGTACTTCTTCTCGACAGCACGCGCGATGAATGCGAGTGTCTGCACTCTCGCTTGGGGCGACTTGTTCTTTGAAGAGTCCAGCGCGGCCTTGATGTCGTCCATCATCATGTCGATCGTCATCGAGTGCTGGAGGAACAGGTCCAGCGTGTTGTTGGACGCGTTGAGCACGATCGACTTCTTGTCCGACAGCTTGCGCAGCACCTCGGGAAACATCGTCCTCGCATGTTGCGTGAAGTTTTTCCGCAAGCCGTCCGACAGCGCGCCCAGAACCTCAACCGATTTCGCGACAATGTTCACATTCGAGTCGTTCGACAGTAGCTTGAGAGTTGACACAAGCTCGTAGTAGTCGCCATTGGCGAGTTTTGGGATGGGTCCAATCAGATCGAGCACGATTTTCAGCGCTTCGACCTTCTCACTCCACTTGGACAGCTTCAGCTTGGCCTGGAACTCGGTGCGAGGAAGCTTCGCGAGCAAATCAACCGTCTCCGCAAAGTCACGGGGGTCAATCGCTGCTGGTGTTGCTGCTGCTGCGCCGTTTGCACCACCGCCTTTGCCACCCCGACCTGCAGCCCCACTAGCACCAGGCTTCTTCGCACCGCGCACGGTTTTCGTCGGGGCCGCTTGGCCGAGGATGATATCCTTCGTGAGTGTCTCATACTCCGTTTGCTGGGCCTGGCGAAGGTTGGCAACGATATCTTGTACCAGTGCCGGTCCTGTCCATCGGTGGATCTCAACCACGATGCTCATGGCCAGTGGTCGAACACCATTGACGGTGGACTCTAGCAGCTTGGGCAGAGCAGCCTTGACAGCAGGCAAGGGGACGACGCGGGGGCCAAACGCCTTCAGTGCTTCGAGCGTCGCGTTCAGACATGCCGGCGGCACCTTGGGCTTTCGGTTGCTCGTGCCTTCGAGCAGCGCATTGACCGTTTCCTCCGCCGCTCCAGCTTCCACAAAGGCTATCACTAGCTCTTCGCACAGCTTCACGATGCCGGGTCGACTGGAAAAGCCCTTGTCAGTGATACGCTTCATGACCGCGGGCACCATGTCCTTCCGGAACGGCTCGACGTTGACTGTGTACGCGAGCACTGCCGCGATACCCGCCTCCATCGCGCTGGCATTGACGTCTTCGCACATTTTGGGGAACAGCTCGATCAGCGGCTCGACGGCGTCCGCGCGCACACCGGGGCGCTCAAAGGCCGCCTTGGCCTCTTCGAAGCCCTCTTTTCGCACCTTCCAGTTCTTGTCCGTGATCTTGGGGAGCACTTCTTCTAGGCTTACGCCGGGACCCGCGTCGGCCGCGCCACTAGAGCCGCTCGTGGGCGCGTCCATGTCCATCTTGGACAGCGTGTTGGCCACCGCCTCCATGTGAGTGTCGGGATTGGAAGGCGCCGCCGTCGCCTCGCCCATCGTGACGTCCTCCGCGCTGCTCGCTGTCCGCGGAACTGCGGCCGGCGGCGTGTTCATAACGGGCGTCTTTCGCCGCGCCACGGGCGGGGGCGAGTTGAACACGCCGCCTGCGACCGGCGCGGGCGGCGGCGGGGCGCCCGCGCCGTCCTCGCCCTCGCCGTCCTCGTACTTGATGTTGGACGAGATGTCGCGCGTGATGGACAGCAGCGACGCCACGTCAAAGCCCGCGCACATGCTGCACTTGCAGCTCATGTTGCGCAGGCACTTCTCCTCCGCCATTGCTGCTGCTTGTCGCTTGGGATAACGGTCGCTCGAGTGGTACTGTGGACACACAGATGGGAGGCAGCGCTACCGGCGCTTGCTGCGCTCCGCTTGGTCGACAGGCCGCGGGGGGAGATGGAGATCCGCGCTCAAGATCGCGCGCGCCGCCGTTGGACTCGCGCTTTCCGCCGCCTTTCGCCTTTTGGGCGTTCGCTTCTCCTTCCGGTTGGTGTGTTTTGTTGCTGGCGTTTCCCGTGCAAGAAGGAATTTTCGCGTTTGAAAAATTCAAACACCTGTTACGAACCGATTGTTGCCGGTCGCGGGGGTGCGCGCCGAGCCTGAGACATGACGCTCGTTTCAGTTATTAGAAACGGTACGAACTGAAACGTGGCAGCCATGTTGTAGCCGAGCATAACCGATAGGATTGAGCGACAACTTAACCAAATTCAAACATCAAGCGCGCGAAATGACACGGTGACCATCATTCAGCGCGTTCTTTTGTGTGGCGAACTTCAAACGGCAACGCGTGACAGTACCGTGGCGAGAAAAGGCAGGCAGGCGATGGCGGCGGTGGCGGCGCGCGGACCCGGGGCGGCGAGTCTCCGCGACTGGCTGCGCTTCTACGCAGACCAGGGCGCTGATCAGAGTGCGCGCGTCTCGCGGGTGGTGCTGCGGGTGCTCGAGAGCGCGTGCGTGGCCGGTTTTCCCGCCGAAAGCACGTGGAATCGCTCGCTGCGTTTATGACCGGCATGTGACGATTTTGCGTGTGAAAATGCCTCGGCAGGTTTCCGTTGTCGTTCACGGAGGCGTCACGCAGTGTTCAGGATGACTGGGCGGTCGTGGTGAAGACGCTGGAGGTCTTCTACGAGGTGTGTCATACGTAGACGTACGTGTGTGCCTTGCGCCAATGTAGAACTACACTCACACTTGACAATGCGGCAATGTGATGCTGTAGGCGCCGCTTGGTGTCGACGTGGCGGCGCTCCCAGTCGCCTCCTTCGATGACGCGGACTGCATGAGCGCGCCGCTTGTGCGGTTGCTGGAGCTGGTGCTGGGCGCGGTCGTTCAGAGCGAGGAGAAGGCGGCATTCGTCCGGGACATCATGGCCATGGACGCCTCGGTGCAGGTCGATTTGGTGGCGACGATCGAGAAAGTGATGGCGCACGGGGTCAACTCGCCGACTACAGCAGACAACCAGACAAGCGAAGAAGAAGAAGGCGATGCAGAAGGCACAGTGCTCACGGGCACCCCCGTTGCGGAGGCGCGCTCGCCGTATCAGCAACGAGCCGCAAGCGGCGTTGCCGGCTTCAGGTCGCCTCTGCATCTGTCCGCAAACGCCGACTTTGAGCGCGTGAAGCGAGAGAATGCCGTCCTCAGAGACGAAAACGTGCGTGTCTTGACAAACCTGAATGCTGCAGTAGTCGTGGCGACGACTACCCACGCTGAATGCTGTTCTTGCTGCTGCTGTAGGTTCATATCAGTGAGGAGCTCGACAACGCGCGGCAAAAGCTGCAGTACAGAGAAGCTGAGAACGAAGCGCTCGTCTCTCAGATACAGGATCTGACCCAGGAGCGTGAGCGCGATCTGCTGAGGAAGGAGCACTCGGTGCGTGCGCTGTTCGACGACCGTATCCAGCAGATGCAGCGCGAGCTCGAAGCCGTGACAACGGAGCTGCAGGCCAAAGTCGCGATCGCGAATGCTGTACCTGCACTTCGTGACGAGATTGATCTGCTCCGACCCATGGCAGAGAGAGTCGGCAAGATGGACGGGAAGCTCGCAAAGTACAAGGCCAAGATTGAAGAACTCGCTGGCCTGAATGGCAAGCTACGGGTATGTTGGTACGCTGTTGTTCTTCTAGATGGCGTTGATGCTCATCCGATACCACTACTGCAATACGGTACCAGTCAGTCGAGCGAGCCAACGAAGAGCTAATGTCCAAGAACTTGGCGCTGGAGTCGCGGATTTCCAAATTCGCGTCTCTGCAACGCAAGCTGGACGAAGCGAAGGACGCAAACACTGCAGTGGTAAGTTGGTTGGCTGCATCATTGTGATATGGCAATTTGCTTACAGCAACCGGAACACTGGAACGACTGACGCTCTCGGTTCTAAACTCCAGGAATTCCGGGTATCCGAGCTCGAATCGTTTCTCTCAAGGCAGGGCCACGAGCTGGCAACATTGAAAAGTGCCCTGGAGGCTTCCGAGAGCTCCCTTCGAGAAATGAGAGCGCTCAACCAGCAGCTTCAGGAAACGGTCGCTCACCAATTGAGCGGAGGTGCTATGAGCCAGAGCGAATCGATTGGCGATGGTGCGTCGACTGCAGTCGCTGGAGGCATCAGCGAGCTCAATCCCGAACTCATGCAGAAACTGCAGCGGCTTGAGTTCGAGAACGATGAGTTGAAGAAGCGAGTCGATGGGGAAACATCGGAACGCATCGACAGCCTCCTTGACCAAGTTGCGGACCTCACGAGACTGAAGAAGTCGTATGAAGGCCGCTATTTTGACGCGGCACAACAGGTCGAGGAGACCCAGGCGCGGCTGGAAGAAGCTCAAGGCAGAGAAGCTGATGTGAATGTGGTGCTAGCGAACACACAGGAGGAGTTGCGGAACATGACGCTTCTCCGCAACGAAAGCGCCGACGCGTTGACGAAGGCACGGGAGAGCATTGATGGTCTTCGAGCGACCGAAACCCAATTGGAAGGCGAGCTGCGCCAGCGAAGGCAGGAAGAAGCGGCCCTTCATGCACAACTCGCCCGTCGTGACCAGACCATCGAGACGCTGAACGCAACTGTCGAGCGGCTAGAACTGGTCGTGGGTGTACTCCGTGAGCGAGAAGCACTCTTGCACGAAGACGTCGCGTCACATGCGATGGAGCGGCGGATAACGTTCGACGAACGGCTGCGTCTGAAGCGCGACACCCAGCGATTGCAGGAGGTCCTTGACGTCTGCCAAGCAAATGCAACCGGTCTTCAGCTACGGTTGCTTGCCGAGGAAGAGAACAACTCGTCCCTGCGACAACAACGCGAGACCTTGGGCATGGTGCAGGAGGATTTGCTGGCTCACCTACACATCGAACGCCAGCGCGTCAGCGACCAGCGCTCTGAACTCGCTGCTATAGCTCACGAGCACGAGGAGATTGTTGCTGATCTCGAAGAGAAGCTGGCGTCCACGATGAAGCAACTGCAAGTGCAACGCGAGGCAGCGATCATGCAGCTCGAGGACTCAGGCGCTACACTGGGGAGATTGCGTCAGTCGATGGTGGACGAGCAATCCGCGCTATCGAAGAACTTCGCTAACGAGCTCGCGGCCGCGGAGGAACGCGAGAAGCATCTCGTCCGTGAGCATGAAGCTACGCTGACAGCGATGAAACGAGACCACAGCGGCACGATTTCGCGAATGACGGGCACTATCGATGCCAAGTCAATGGCTTTGATAAACGCAGTCAAGAGTCTGGACGAGTACAGGCAGATGCACTCCGTATCGAACGATGAGTGGAGACAGAGAGAGCAAGCGTTGGAGGCCGAGTTGGAACAGTCGCAACGACTACTAGCGTCTCAAGAGGCGAGGCAAGCAGAGTTATTGGCAACACTCCACACACAAGAGGAGAAGCAGTTGCGTCTGGTGGAGACGAGCCGCGCGCTCAAGGCTGATGTGGCGAAGAAGCAGGCGCATGCGGCAAAGCTCGAAACCGCAGTGACGCGGCTTGAGTCCAAGATTGTGCTGCTCGAGAAGGAGCGCGCCCACCTTACGCGTCAAGAAGAGCGTCAGCGCAACCTGGAGATCGTCAGCGCCACGTTCTCCGCGCAGCAGAACAGCCAAATTGACGCAGTCACAGCGGAGCTGGAGAAGCTGACGCGTGAGCACCAAGCGCTACAGCTTGAGATGCGAGCGTGCAGGTGCGATCGGGGCGGTAGTACTGTGGTTGACCGCGATGCAAGAGCGGTGCTGCTCAGCCCAGAGGAGAAGAAGGACTACTACCGCTCGCGCATCCGCCACCTGGAGCAGAGTGCGCAGCAGCAGGACGACAAGCGCCGGGAGCTGCTGCTCGTGAACGCCAAGCTGGTGCAGGAGCAGAAGCAGCTGCACATTCGGAACTCGACGCTCACGCTTGAGATCCAGAAGTTGAAGGAGAAGCTCAGCCGGTCGCTGCTGCGAGAGGAGCGGCGGCGCATGGTGGGGCAGGACGGATCGGTGCATCAGACGGACTCATTACGGTCTCCTTGCTGGAGGAAGCCGATGGTCGTCAACAAGGCACTCACATCGGACCAAGCTGTGGGACAGACTATCGTGAGCAATGCCGAACATAGGAATGACGTGCCCGACCAAGAGAACGCCCGACCGGTTGGCCAGTCTGATGGATTATCACCGAAACCTCCGGCCGACAGGAAGCGGAGGCTGGACGACACCACATCAGCTACTGTGGCGGGAGAACTACAGCGCCAAGTCAATGCTAGCAACGGCTCCGCAGCGATGCCAGAATCTTCAGCGCCGGTGAGGGGTGTTGAGCAGAGAAGTACGACCCAACACCACAGCGAAGTACGAGCTACCGTGGTGCAACGCTCCAAGCATCGTCGGCTGGCGCACTTCTTCGCGAACAACGCGCCTAGCGCCGCACCGACGACTCCGACGGACGAGAAGCCCGCCGAGTGCAACCAGCAGTAACCGACCGCCAACCAGCTACTTCGTACATGTTTCACCCTGTCCTCACCACCACGAGACCAACAAGACGAGTCCTCAAATGAAGCGAACGGTTGCAAAATGGTGGGTTGGAACGGAAAGGAAAGGAAAGCGCGCTGCTGCTTCTGTTCTTGCTGGCTCGTGTGGGCTCTTGCTAAAGAAAATGGATAAAGGTGAAGGTGAGAAGCGATGGCGGTCCGTCCGCTAGCACTACGATGAGTCGGGTGTCGGTCCAGCGATCGGTCAAGTTTGTTGAGTGTGAACGCCTGCCGGAGTTGGGGTGGGGCGTGCGGTTGTAACCCGCGCTGTGGTTGCCGAGTTCGACGCCGCCGTCGTCGTCATGTCTTGGTATTGGGCGGTCAACGGAGAAGGCTCCATCGCAGTCTGCACGTGGAATGTGATGTGGTAAGCCCCCTTGAAGCTCGCTCGGCGCTTGTCGCCTGCTGTAGGTTGCTTATCGACCGGTCAGCTGGTCGCTTGGTTGTGGTTTCTTGGTTGTACTATGTTCACGTTGGTCGCTGTGGTCGGGTGGCTCGTTGATGGACTCGGCAGCGCCGCGTGCCACGCTGAGATCTGAGGCGTCGGGTGCTCTGGACCGAAGTGCCGAGGTGCGGTCGCGGGATAGTCACCAGCCAAGCTGGGGATGCGGAGGCGCAACGCCTACTTCCAGCGCGGTTTGTCGGCCAAACCGGTCGTCATGTTCTGACTCCGATCGCGCTGCATGCGCCGCGTGCGCTGTTGAGCATCCTCCGATGCCGCTGTCGACGCCGGTTGTTGATGCTGCTACGGTTGCTGCTGCCGCGCACGATCTCGCGGGGGAACGTCCGACGCGGTAGCTCGAGCCGACGAGCGAGCGTGTGCAGTCGACCGGCCAGAAGGACCAGATATGGCGGAGTCGATGGAGGCCGTTGGTGCTGGTCGACCCACCTTGGTGCCTTCGACTGTTGCAGGCGCCTGTGCCGCCTGGACGGTTGGCGCCACCGTTCTGGGGATCTCCAACGTGGCCCTCGCCGATGTCGCCGCCTCTGACGTTGCATCCTCGAGCTCAAGCTGCAACTCCATCTCTCGAAACTCGCGGACCTCTGCCGCTTCTTTCGCTTGCTTCTGCGCCATCCCAAGCGTCATCTCCAACTCGATCGTCTGGAACGCTAGGTCAGCTTCTTGTTCGCCCAGTGGAGCGTCCGCTGTATCAAGCTCCAGCGCGAGGTCGGAGGCCGGAAGCTCGCTGTCGAGCGCTGGCTTCTCATTCAGTCGAGCGTACGCTGCCTCCAGCTCCAGTTCAAGCTCGCTGGCACGTGACAAGAGGAACTCCACGTCCGCGTTTGGTCGCGCGGTAGCTTCTTCGAGGTCAGCT
>JAADYG010000878.1:0-12607 GCA_023338115.1 Phytopythium boreale | reverse complement strand
CGTGGTGGTCGCGCTGTTGCCCGAGATGTGGACGCTGCCGTGGTCATACGTGCGCACGACCTCACCGTCCTCGCCGGTGGTCTCCACTGCCTCCTTGGCGTGGTGGCGTCCGTGGTGGTGGTGCTTCTTCGCGTGGTGCTCTTCACTGTCGGTCGCGGCAGCCGCATCCGACTCCTTCAGGCTCTGCGAGTGCTTCTTGATCTGCACGCGGATCTCGTTCTCATGATGCTCCTCCTCCTTCGGCACGTCCGCCTGGCGGTGGTGGTGGTGGTGGTACTTCTTGCCGCCCTCCGCGGCCGTCTCCACCGCGCCGTGCTCGTAGTAAGCGCCCTTGGCGTGGTGCTTGATTTCGTGCAGCAGCTCAAAGCCCTTGCGCGCCGAGTGCTCGCGGCCCGCGATCTCGGCGCTCGCCGTGCCGACGTCACTTAGCGCCAGCGCCGCAGCCACGCACAGCAGCAGCAGCGAACGCGGGAGCACCATGGCGTTCGTTCGTCGAGATCTTCCAGTGCTATACGGTAGCTGCACGCCAATCCTACAGAGCCGTCAGCCTGCGAGTTCCCAAGTGCGAAGAAGCGCCGGCGTTGAGAAGCAAGCGCGCGGAGGAAAAACCTCAAGGAAATCCAGCAACACAGGAAAAACCTTATAAACAATGATATATTGTTTTTGTTGAGAAATGTGAACATAGAGTTAAAATCTGTGATGAGATCAAGTCAAAAAGCATGGAACACAACATTAAATACAATATATATGTTTACACAGTATATCCGTAATGTGAAGGTGTTCACCCATATTTTCGCGCGTGGGTTCGCTGTTCTGGATCTCAAACAGCCAAAACGCCTGTTGGTTGCGTCCTCGGTCGAAGACTTTTTACCGTCAAGGAAACGGGAAAAGATTCGCCAGTCAGTTGCTGGAAGTCACTAGGCTGGCGAAGTGGCCTCACCTTTTATGCGGAGCTAAAGCCGCTCAGTGTGTTCCATGACCAGTGAAGCTCACTGTAAACGGGACGCCGCGGATTGCACAACGCTCACGTGGACTCCACGGTGGAGTGGCGGTGGTGGCGGTGGTCGCCATTGCCAAAGATCCCAAGCGCTGGTCGAAGTAGGACGGCAAGATCACAGAAGCACGCAAGTACTGTACGGATGACGGACAGTATCGTGAACTATGCGCTGGATAACCTAGCACTGCATTGCGCTTCATCCTCTTTGGTTCGTTGCTGTTGTTCGGCTCACGCCCAGTGGAATACACAGCAACTCGGCACAAGAGTCGCACTACCAAACGCCGGTCCGAGATCGGCGGCTTTCATCGAAACATCGTTTACCGTTTTCCGTGGCAAAAGTACGATTTCACCCATGCAGACCGATTATCGTAATATTGGAGCACATTTTTGTAATTATTGCTGTTCTGACTCGCGGTGCAGTGCGTAACCTCTGCCGGGTGCTCGTAACGGACCGAATGTCTTGCGTTCAGTATGGCCCATCCCGTATTCTGTTTAACGGGTTTTGTTCCCAGGCGGGCGACGCGGCAGGAGCTCGTCGGTTTGGGCTTTGTCGTTCGTCGAAATGCACCACAGCTGAACGCGGCGGCGAGCTATTTATACAGACGCGCGGGCCTTCACTGCTACGTTCATTAAGGCGGCGAGAATAGCCAGCCCCGCCTTCCGTTATCAGCGCGCGCGCGTAAGACCTGCGGGCGTAACCGCGTGTATTTCAAGGCCCCACCGCCAGCTGTGCGGCCTCGCGACGCCACTCAAGCTCCTTCTTCTCTTCGTCCATCTCGTCCCCGACTTGCGCAGTCCACGATGGCGACCGGGTTGTGGGTGATTGGCGTGTCGCTGTCGCTGACGGCGACGCTGTTCGGCACGCTCGGCAAGGTGCTGCTCAAGCTGGCGCACACGTCGGCGCAGGCGTACTCGGTGCAGCTCGCGGCCACGGTCTGCGTCTTCCTGCTCAACCCAGTGTTCGACGCCATGAGCTACGCGTACGCCGCGCAGGTATGTACGCCGCTCTGCGGACTGGTAGCGCATGAGTGGACTGCTGCTAACTGTTCGTGGCTGCGTTAGTCTATCCTAGCGCCTATGGCGGGCTTCAGCGTTGTGTGGAACATCGTGCTGGCGCCCTACATCCTGAAGGAGGAGGTGTCCATCCACGACATCCGCGGCTCGGCCGTCATCCTGCTGGGCTGCGTCATGGTCGGCGTGTCAGGCAGCCACGACACGCCCAAGCACAGCAGCGCCGACATCTTCGCGCTGTTCACGAGCAATATATTTATCACGTACGCCGCGTGCGCGATCGTGACCGCGGGAGTCGTAAGTGGTGCACATTGATGCTCATGCGCCGTACGGCATGCCTTGTCCGCTAACCGCGCATTGCGTGCTTCTTCTTCTCTGTCTGTAGCTCGTGTGGATGATCTGCAACTTTGACAAGAAGAGCGGGTGGCGCCGCTTCGCTTTCGGCGCGTTGTCGGGACTCGTCGGCGGCAACCTCTACTTCCTCAAGGTACGTTCGCACGTGTGCATCATGCTCGAGCATACGCACTGACTTGCATTGCCTCGCTCTCGATTCGCTCTCTGGATCTACGCAGGCATCGGTTGAGCTTCTCGGAGAGGGCGGTGCGGTCTGGGTTCAACCTGAGACGTACCTCATCTTCGCGGCGGCGCTGTCGTCCGCCGGCGGCGGCATCTACATCCTGGATGCCGGTCTGCGAGAGTACGACGCGCTCTACCTCGTCGCGATTTACCAGGCGTGTCTGATCGTCATTGGGTCCATCTCCGGGGTCATCTTCTTCCACGAGAACACGGGCATGAACACGTGGTGGCAGTCGATTCTGTACCCCGTGAGCATCGTCACGACCGTCGGCGGCATCATCGTGCTGTCTGACAAGCACACGGAGCACGCCGACTCCAAGCGGATGAACGGGAAGGTCAACGGCGTGGGCAAGCACGAGGACTCGCCGCTCATCGACATGCACAAGGCGAGTCGCAACGGCGCGACCGACGTGGTGTAAGTTACCTCTGTCTAGCACTCTAGGGAACAATGGCGTAGTAGTGGACAAGCTAGATGATTGGCATTGCATCATTTCCCCGTATATCTTCTACCTATGAATAGATCATTGACACACATCCACTGCACGTTCTTGCGCGGATGCAAGGTCGCGCCGACAATCACACATGCACGACTAGACGCATCATGTCACCACCTTACGCTGACAACGCATTGCAACCAAACTAGTTGCAGCAGCTCGCCTTGGCGTCCGGATCGGCCGGGTAGTACATGCCCGCAGCCTTGAGCTTGCGGTTGATGAAGCAGGTGGCACCAACAATGACGGCGATGATCGTGGCCACAAAACCAATGATGACCTGCAGCGTCTGCTGGTACTCCTCCTCCTTCTTGCGGGCCTCCGCCGACTCGCGCGCGGCGCGAGCCTGCTTCTTGCTCATCTTGGTCTTCTTCTTGCGCGGCTTCTTGGGCTTCTGCTGCTGCTGGTCCTCCTCCTCGCCGTTCTGCAGCTTCTGCTCCTCGCGGTCAAGACGCGCCAGGTATCGCTGGATCTTGTGGCCGATCTCCGAGCGGCAGCGCTCCGACACCTGAGACGGGTCCGTCGGGTTCGACTCGATTTCCTTCCGGCACTTGGCCGTCATCTTGGAGATGATGGTGTCGAACGCCTCGACCGTCAGCCGCGGGTCCATCCGCGGCGCCTCCTCCGTCTCCTGCGGCTGCTCGCCCGACGCGTCCACCTCTTCTTCGATCAGCAGCTCGCCATCGTCAGCGACAGTAACCTCCTCCGCCGACGCGCGCGGGGTTTGGAGCACGGAGAGCGCCAGCAGCGCGAGCAGCAGCAGCGAAAGGAGTCCGACGCGCATCTTGAGCTGTTTGGGAATGACCCGTCGGATCGCGACGGCCGAAGGGCCAGGTGGCGACGTGGCACCGCGACAGATTCTAGCGTTATGTAACGTAACGGATAGGTAACCTGTGGGGGTACATCAGCACACGTGTAACCCGAACAAACTCAGAAAATCTGGGCAACGGCTCTTTACTGCTCACGATCAAAAGCTATCAGATATGAAAATTACTTTTGAATAGAGGTCAATTGTAAGGGCTAATTTCAGTTCCAGTGGTGCTCAGGGATGATCGGGTATGTGTTGCTGGAGGTTTCTCGAAAAATCCAGGAGGGTTATGTAGTGGTACCCCGGTTACAATCGCGTATTTTGCCTCTGGGTGGATTATTTTGAGCGTGTCGAGGAAGGCGAAGAAAGCGCGGTCAAAGGCGCGTTCTGTTCCTTCATAACGCCACGCAGCAGCCATGACGACCATCTTCGACGGCTACGATGAGGAGTACCGCGCGCTGACGAGCGACATCTCCAAGAAGATCAGCGAGATCGCCACGTACGAGGACCAGCAAGGTCAGTGCGGATCGCCTATTCACCAGGATGCTCGATGGTACTGGGGTGCTAATGCGAGTGCAATGGGTCCTGTGATGAAAACAGACAAGAAGAAGACTAGCATTGTTCATGTCGGCGGTCTAATCACCCAGGCACAGCAACTGGTTCGTGGAGATATGAGTACCGCGTGCGCTAGTCGACGTAATGGAGACTGACGGGGACGCTTTGGATGCCTACAGATCCAGCAGATGGAGCTGGAGGTGCGCAGTCTGGACGCGGCGACGCGGCGGGAGCTGAGCAAGAAGGTGGACCAGTACAAGAAGAGCCTGGCCGCGCTGGCCGACGACCACAAGAAGATCCGCGAGAAGGAGGAACGCGAGGGGCTCTTCGGCGACCGCGACGGCATCGCAGTGCGTTGTCTAATACTGTGTCTGTGTGCATCCGTGTCCGGCCTGATGCTCACCCTCCTGATCTTTCTCCCATCGTGTAGATGTCGTCCGCAGACCAGCGCAATCGCATGAAGGCCGCCACTGAGAAGTAGGTGCACCACTTAAAGCTGCACGATGACCGTGAGTGTCTGGCACTAACGTGCTGTCGCAACTCCCACCACGACAGGATGAAAGGCACGACGGACAAGATCGATGCGGCTCGAAGAACTGTCGCCGAGACCGAGGAAGTTGGTGAGTAGAAGCGCCTCCTGGCATGAAGGGTCGAGTTTTCGCATTGCTGACACTGCTGGCTGGTCGTATTGCTAGCGCTGGCCATCACGGACGAGCTCGGCCGCAACCGCGAGAAGATCCAGGCGACGCACACCAAAGTCAAGGGCGTCAACGACATGGCTCGCCGCGGCGGCAACATTGTGAGCCGCATGACGGCGCGCGACAAGCGGCAACGCACGGCGCTCACGCTCGCGGCGGGCTTCATCATCATCGCCATCCTCCTGCTAATTTACTTTGGCATCTTCAAGAAGTAGTAAGTATCGCCGAGTCGCCGCATCCGGTTAGTTCGGCTCGCCCCAACCCAAAGAGGTGACGTCGCGGGTAACAGACTCTCTAGCCTTCATCGATGCGAGGTTTCCACCTTGTATAGCAACAACAGTTTTTCCTTTCTACTCCTCGATGAACGCTCGTCATGCTTCCAATCAATGCGCGTGGCTAACACGCCATTGACAACAGAGCTGTTTCCAAAAGTCCGCACCGATTTGCTCTCCTCGTGTTCTCCTTGCGGCAATACACACACACTCGCCAACGCATTCGCCTAATCGGCAAAGCCCGCCATCCATCTCGTGCTCAGACAGCGAACCGCTCAGTCGGCTCGGTCTTGAGCGCCTTGACTTCTCCTTTGAGTGACGTGGAGCTGTTGGACGTCTGCAACGCCATTCGCTCGGGCCCGTCGACCTGCTTGCCCTGTCCGCCTCCGACTTTCTTGACAATCGGCGTGTACCCGTTCTGCAGGCGGCGCTGCTGGAAGAGGAGGCCGATCGACACCACCACGCCCGCTAGCACGGCGAACACGACGATCGGCGAGCGCGAAAGGTCCCTTGTCTCGGAGCCGGTATCGCTCTCGGACGCGCCGGGCAGCTCGTCCGCGCCAAAGATCCCGATCGCCAGGTCGCTCCCAAAGTACTCGCCGGCGTCGTACTTGGCCACGATCTGCGCGCGCTCGTCGTCTGCGGGGTAGTGATCACGTGAGTGGTCGCGTGAGTGGGCGAGGGCGATCAAGAGAGGTTCAAAGGTCCATGTTTACCTGACAAGTTGTGGCGCTTGTACCCCTCGAGGCTCCACGTCGACGACGGGTCCTGCGTCAGCAGGATGCTGTAGAACTCGACCAGCGTCATGTCAAAGCCGCCGCACCTGCGCCCATCCATGAGAGCAGCAGCAGTTAGCACCTGGTTGACGGAGGAGCAGCCTCGGAGGCCGTCACAATCAGCCACAAGGCTCACCCGGTGGTCTGCAGCGAGTCGGACGGGCAGGACGCGGCCTTGGGCGCCACCTGCACGAGCAGCGCGTACAGCGTGTCGTTGGTGTCGGGCGTCTTGGACTCGCTGGCCGAGATGACGCTCACGGGGTGCAGCCCTTTGCTCGCGGGCAGGTCGAGCTGCTTGTTGAGCTTGGCCACGCCCACCTGGCACGCCGAGTAGATGGGCGCGCACACGGGCAGGCTGCGCAGGTCGCTCATCTCGAGCCCGAGGCAGTCGTTGAACTCGGCCTTCGCGCCGACAAGGCACGCCACCGCCGCACACAGCGCCACGCGCAAGTTGAACCGCATGCTGCTTCTCGCTGTCGGTCGCTGTTACGAAGCGCGCACGGACCGCCGATTGACGTGTTAAGCTCCTGGTTCGCCGCGTAAATCGATATGAAAGGGAGAAACCGACTGGGCGGTGGCGACAATCGAGCCGTCAAGAGGGTATCCAGTCGTCAGGAATACACTGCATACTCGCGGCCATAGTACAACACAACGCAGACGTGAAAGGTCGCGCGATCTTTTTCCTCGTCGCTCGGTCGGGAATCACCCGACAGCCTAGCTGATTGGCATGCCCACACGAAAGAAACTCACCTATCAGAGTGGGAAGGTGTCGTGATCAGCGTGGAAGCCGAGCACGAGCACAAGCGTGCTCAAGGGTGGTGCCCGCATGGAGCCCATTACTATTGCTGCAAACAGGTACTGCCCGCGAGGAGCTCCTTTCAAGGTGTAGGTCCATCTAGGTCGTATTTTCGACCAATCCTATCGTCTAGCATTGTTTATAGGTTGGTTCAAGGTTCCCCACGAGTCTTACAGGATATAAGATTTCGGAGTTCCGACAACACTGGCGATGGCGCGGCCCAACTTCTAGTGTTGTTGCTGGGACGGAAGACGGCGATGGTAGTGATGATGGAGCGGCCGCTGCACAAGGATGGCGACGTGCTGGCGCTGGGCATCGAGGGCAGCGCGAACAAGCTGGGCGTGGGCGTGATCCGCTTCCGCGCGGACGGCGAGACGGAGATCCTGTCCAACCCGCGCAAGACGTACATCACGCCGCCGGGCCAGGGCTTCCTGCCGCGCGAGACGGCGTGGCACCACCAGAACCACGTGGTCGGCGTCGTGCGCGCGGCGCTCATCGAGGCCAAGATCAAGCCCAGCGAGCTCGACTGCATCTGCTACACCAAGGGCCCGGGCATGGGCGGCCCGCTGCGCTCGGCCGCCGTCTGCGCGCGCATGCTCTCGCTGCTCTGGAACAAGCCGCTCGTCGGCGTCAACCACTGCGTCGGCCGTACGTTGGTCGTTGGTCCGATTGCCTGCCAGGGTTGTGCTGTTATGTGGTCTAAGTGTTGTTGTCGTTGTTGTGGATAACCAGACATTGAAATGGGCCGCACGGTGACCAAGTCGTCGGACCCGGTCGTGCTGTACGTGAGCGGCGGCAACACGCAGGTGATCGCCTACTCGATGCAGTGGTGAGTGGTTTCTCTCGGTGGATCTGTTGCTCTTGTGACCACAATGACATGAATCTGACGACCAGTAAATTCCTGTAGCTACCGCATCTTTGGCGAGACGATCGACATTGCGGTCGGCAACTGCTTGGACCGGTTCGCGCGCGTCCTCGAGCTGTCGAACGACCCGAGCCCCGGCTACAACATCGAAGTGCTCGCTCGGGAGTAAGCTAGCATCCAGGGTGATCTTTGCTGCTGTTATCAAGTACTGACAGCTTGTGTGCGCCATCTTTCAGGGGCAAGAAGTTCATTGAGCTTCCGTACACGGTCAAGGGGATGGACGTGTCGTTCTCGGGCATCTCGACGTACATTGAGAAGGAGGCCAAGTACGTGGTGCATCTCTCGTTGTCCTTGTTATTTGCACGCTCTAATGTAGTTACCGGTTGCTTGCTTGTACAGGGAGAAGATCGAGTCAGGGGAGTGCACCAAGGCCGACCTGTGCTTTTCTCTGCAAGAAACCATCTTCTCCATGCTGGTAACGTGCATGCTGGTCGATCAGCTCCTGCAGACACTGGAGCTCTAACGGCGCTGTTGTTGTCCGCCACTGGGTAGGTGGAGATCACAGAGCGGGCGATGGCGCACTGCGGCCAGTCGGAGGTTTTGATCGTTGGCGGCGTCGGATGTGCGTGACCTCGTCACTGTTGTCGGACTAACGATAGAGATCGGGGTGCTGACGTTTGTGTGTTTGGAATTGTGGTTGATCCACTAGGTAACCTGCGTCTCCAGCAAATGATGGAGATCATGGCCAAGGAGCGCGGTGGTCGAGTGTGCGCGATGGACCATCGCTACTGCATTGACAATGGCGCGATGATCGCCCAGGCGGGCGTCCTGCAGTTCCAGCACGGTGACATCACGAAGCTAGAGGACGCAACGTGCTCTCAACGGTGCGTTTTATCTCTGCAGACCAATTCCCAGTGTGATCCTCGATGCACTCATATATGCTCTTGTAACTACTTCACAGGTTCCGCACGGATGAGGTCGACGTGATCTGGCGCAACGACTGAAAGTAGACGCGACCGCCCGCAGCATTAGCGTGTGCCGGATGCTCTCCCCCTAGAAATCGCGCAGATTATTTTCCTGGTTGCCTGCATGCATATACCCTGAAGGTCTTACGCTAAATACTCACGCGTGGTGCGCTGTTCAGATGGATGATATCCGGCCCCCGGTTGCTAGCCTTTGAGCTGTCTAGATATGGCTTCATCCGTGCACTGTTGCCACGGATCGCGCTTGTCCAGCACGTAAATTTAGCCGGTATTGTTGGTCGGACGTGGCTAATTTTACTCGTCTCTGTCGATTGTAGACGCTTCCGACTTGGTGTGGAGGTGGAGCACAGACCAGCACGCCGTCTACCTTGTTAGCCTCATGGATCGCGCTCGGCGAGCGGAGCCGTGCAGCAGCGCCACGATATGGACGAGAGAGGTGGCGAAGAACCTCGCGGGCCACCTGGCGCGAATCTCCAACGCCCATAGCTGCGTCGACACCAGCTCGCCCAAGTCGACGCAGCTGCCGAAGTTCCAGCATGCGCGCAACTCGAAGAGATGTGTGACAAGCCCTGCGAAGACCCGGCAAGTGCTTGCTGACCCACTTACGACTACACCTGAAGCAGCGGATAGTGCGCTGAGCTGCAGCTCGTCCGCTGGGCGACGGGAGGAAGAATGTGCTGATAACCAGGCCGATCCAAGGTACAGCGAGCCAGCCGAACAGCGGGAAGACGCGCATGCACAGCGCCACCAGCACAAGAGTCGCCATCATCTTGGCACTCCACACAAGAATCCCTCTGCCATTGAGCTGTTACCCGAGAGCGATCAACATGAGGTGATGCACGAGACGAGGAGAACGCTTGACAAGGTTCGGCTGCCAGGTCAGGCGCGATTTAAGGCGGCGAACGCCCTTGGCGACTCGACGTACGATTGCCCACCGACGATCAACAGTGGCAAGTTTCGGGCTGGCATGGACTACAAACAGAAGCAGGCGCAGCTCAAAATCTGGCAAGAGAATCAAGCGCTCGCGAAGCGGCTTCGCAGCACCAAGCCGACTCTGAAGAGCAAGGACTGGGAGCGGGACGACAAGTGGAACCAGGAGTTCCTCAAGAGCCAGGAGCGGCGGCGATCGTTGTTACAGACCGAGCTGGGCAAGGCGCAAGCGGTGCCGCACACGACGATCGTTCGGGTCCGGTCACTCAAGCTGCCGCATCACGAGCTTTCAAGTGTGATAGTGAAGCCCAACGAACACCCGGATGGAGCTAGCAGCATCGATCGGTGCAACACGAGCGCTGTCGACGGATCCGGACTGGGTTCTCTGTCTGCCCGAGAAACACGTCGGCGGCGATCAAGGAGCCAAACGCTGGAGGCCGATCCGTTGAGCGATGCGGAGACTCAACACCTCCGTTCAAGCGCCGCGAACCACCGGCGCATCATGCAGCTGCGTCAGCAGAAATGTCTGCACCCAACTGAGAACGAGGGCGCTGATCGAGCTGACAGCGATTCGGCAACCAGGAAGGAGGCCTCGGGCGACACAGCGGTGGACCTGAACGACGATGAGCTCGTCGATGTTCGCTTCACGTTTTCTCGACGAAGAAGCCGCAGAGCGAGTCGAGTCAAAAGCGAGGGTGGAGACGAGGAGAATAGGGACCAGGTCGCAGAGATACCCCGTGCCATTGACGTTGATGTCGAGCATGGTGGAGCGAAGATCAGTGGCTTGGGTGGAGCATTATCGCCCGGAATCGAGCTTGAGGAGGCTCTGGGCCGCTTGGACGGCGAGGAACTGCCACCGACGCAGGTGACTACGGATGCAGAAGGTTCGCCACAGCTGAGCGAGAGCATTTGTCAAGCCCCAGCTCTTGCTGACTCTCACAAGGGCCAAGCTGAAGCCGCCAGGATCGATGTCGATCTATACCTCTCGAGTGCAGATCCCGAGTCTAACGCGTCGGAGGCAGGTGTCTCTGATTGCAACCGCCACGGTAAGATTCTCCGTTCAGCGACCGGCAGCGCCAAGATGCCTGAAGGGATACGTACTGGTTCAGAGAGCGACAATGCCGGTCCTGCAGATGACGGCGAAGCCGAAGCGCCGCTCGCTCAGCCCAACACACTTGAGATTGCCGCGACGAACGGTGTCGACAACATCCCCAGTCACTCATCTGATATCTCCGGATCGACCTGCGAAGAGAACTCTGCTTCAACTGATCGTGTTTTAGACGCCAAAAGTGGCGCTGATGGGGATCAAGACCAGGGCAGCACCGCATCGGACCAGACGAGGAACGGCACTACCGATGAACACCACTTTATCAGCGCTACACACCAAGATGCTGTAGTACCTGCACATGGAAGTGAAGTTGACTCCATCTCCGCAGCCTCTACCATGGACAAGCAGGCGGCTACTGTACCATTAGAGCACCAGCACGCCGAGGGTGGCTCCACGACGGACAAGTCGCCGGCGGATCCCGAACCGGAGTACCGAGACGACGCATTCGACGATGACTATCAGCTCGAAGAAGACCACCATGAGGAGCTACTGCAGGACAGTGACGCCAAAGATGATCCGCCCGCGACCAGTTCAGCTACTGCAAACCCCAACGCAGCAATAAACAGCCGAGAAGCGGCTCGTGTTGAGCCCGAGGATGCCAGAGACAACGACGAATGTGGGAGCGAGTATGAGGACAACGCCGAGCTTGACGAGGGCGAAGACCAAGGTGGAGACGGCCAGGCGGACGCAGCATACTCGGAAGAAGTGGCGAGAGACGAAGGGGACGCACACGAGCAGGAAGAGGAAGGCGACGGCGAGCTTGAGTACTCTCAGGACGGCTTCGCAGACGACTAATTTACGGACATGGACCCGTTAATTACGGGACTGTATTTGTCTTCCAAGTCGGAACTGTCACCTGAAGTTTCTAGGTTCTTTTCTAGCTTTTATGTCCTTCAGAAACTGATATTGTGCCTTTCCGATTTTTTGGCTGATCGAGGCAAACAAAGTATGTTTTTCCAAACGTCGGCAGCTGGATTTTCCTTGTACCTACTGCGAATAACAGTACATTTTTATTACGAAATGCCTTAAATTAGCGCTAAAATTTTGAGCAAACGATCTCACAACAAGTCTGCGCTTGGTGGTGAAGGTGGCTTTCAAACCATCAAAAGCCCGATTGCCGGTCAAGGCATCGACATTCGGGCATTTTACGGCTGAAGCATGGTCTTAGTGTCCATTGCGTACGGCAAAAAATGACATTTTCTCTAGATTTGAGGTGGCGAGCCATTGTGCTTACCTATGCGTATGACATCCAGCTATGCATGGTTGCAACTCTGCTTGGGATCTCCGAAAGGAGCCTCACACGCTGTTACCAGCGATTCCTGCAGACAGGCAGTGTCGATAAGCAAGTGGGAGCACAAAAGAGCTCGAGATGGCCCGAACAAGTGCGTGCATTTGTGTGTGAGTACGTGAAGAGTCATCCATGTTTTTATTTTGAGGAGCTCCGTGGTGCGATTTTGGCTCGGTTTCCTAGGGGACTGTGTCTATCGGATGCCACAATATGCCGCGCGTTGCGCCTTGACCTCGGCCTGACTCGTAAAGTGCTCGCAAAGCGTGCTGTTGAAAGCCTGCCTCGTGAGCGTAATAAGTTTGCTGCGCGTCTCGCCCCCTTCTACAGCGGGCCTGACCAGCTCGTGTTTGTGGATGAAACATCGAAAGATGGAAGGTAAATGACGAGGTGAATCTCATGTTAAAGCCGCCGTTTAATCTCACGTGTTTGCTCTCCTCTCTATAGATCTGTGCT